>JBBPKI010001261.1:0-13699 GCA_038089155.1 Nevesoporus exiguus
ACCTGCCCTAAACCTGTAGCTAGACACTATATAAGACCAATACAATCAACAACCGGACTTCAGTCAAGTCCTGGTTGATTCCCCTAGAACATCCTCTTGATTCAAGCAAGCCTAGTTAAGTAGTGACTGAAGCCTTTGCAGGTCTAGGTTGCCAACATTAGGACTTGACTACTCATCTTCCCTCACTACTACCTCATTACCTCGTCGTCGTTCGCGACAACCCCGGACCCTAGGGGCAAAGGGAATCTCTTGTTACCTACTCTTCACTTTTCACGCGCACTTGCGCTCCTGTTATCTTTTACGTACACCCCGGCTATACGCTGGTGAAGGTCGACTTAGCCTTAAGCGGTCATCAAGGGGTGAGCTCGAGAGCTCTCAATTGGTTTAAAAACCACCTCTGCACGTTTCCATTTTGAAGGAGCCTCGGCTCGTGTCCACGTGAGGCACATTTCTTCTGGCATTACTAGTACACAGTGGTCTACTGGTGTAAGAGTGGTCTTGTGCCCACCAGCCCACTTACGATTACGTTTTCGAAGACTTGAGTCGCAGAGGTTATTGTCCTGATCAAGTAGAAGTTGGTGTTGACAATGGTCCACACTTCTTTTCATTTTTCCATGAATGTTCCCAAGAGATCCCACTAAGTCCGAGGAAATTGAGGTTCGCCTCTCTGAGGAAACACAAGTTGGTCCAAACTATGAATATCACCGACAAGCATCCTTTGACCCAAATGACGAGTACTACGACACTCAAGGAGGTCACCACTTTCGCACACCAAGAACTCCTACCCCTGAGGTAGAAGAAGATTCAGATTCAGAGTACTCTCCCTTCCCAGCCAGGGAAGACCAAGAAGGTTGGCTCCATTACCAGCCACCTAACCCTCATTTCAGAGTACCAGATCCACTCCCATGTCAAACCCTTTTCGAACGGGAAGATCTTCTCCCTTATTTCCTAGACGTCATTCGAAACAATCTCGACTTCAACGAAGATCTACTACTTTACTTCCAAGTCACTCCCGAAGAAGCAGCCCACTTCAGAAGACAAGTATTGACAGTCCAACTCTACGAGGACCCCGAACCCCGTCAAAGACAAGAAATAGGTCTTCTCGAAGAGTTAAGACAAGGGCTACTCACTTTACAAAACCTACGCACCCCATCTCTCTCTCCTACCCCTGAACCGGAGGTAATCCCGGTTCCAGAAGAAGAACACCACGTCGCGGTACCCCTACAGGAACCCGCGCCCCCACGTCGACTCCGAAACCGACGATTTCTCAGAGAACCATATCGTCGACCAGCCCTCATCCCCCGACCAGAACTCCCAATCTCCTCCAGAACCCGCTCCCAAACCAATGGCAACTGTAGAGCATATCCAAGAACTCGTAGATCAGATTAACAATCTGAGAGAGCAACTCAAAACCCTACAAAGAGCAAGCGGAGTGAAAGAGACTAGAAATACAGAAGTAAAAATCACAAAAGAGGTAGAATCAGTGCCAGAGCCTGGAAGATATGACGGGAGTAAAATAAAGTATGACAGCTGGAAGTTACGAACGAGGTTGTACATAGACGGGAACCTTGAAACGTTTGTGACAAATAAAGACAAGATAGTTGCCATCTTGACAAGAGTAGGGCCAAAAGATGGAGAAAAGGACACACACGGAGCTGAACAATGGGCTCAACAATATCTCACCAGATTCATCGAAGGGGATGCCATTTGGCCTTCATTAGAAACGCTCTGGGACATGATGGATCAACGTTTCAAATCAATCAATAAAGTGGACAAGGCACGGATGAAGCTAGACTGGTGTCAACAATACAAAAATGAAACAATCCAAGACTTCCTGACCAGATGGTTAGGACATTATTACGACACCAAAGGAAACCCAGCAGAAGATGACCCGAACGGTGTTTGACTGTTGGAAGGAGCAGTAGATGCTGCAATCATGGAGCAAATCTACTACAATGACCAAAGGAAGAGCTGCATTCAAGACTACATAGAAGTCCTTCTCAAAAAGGGATCCAGTATGGAATCCTTTAAAATGAGAGGAAAAGACACTTCAAGGACCTCTTACTCGTCCAATTACCAAGAAGGACAGGCTCAAACATACGGAGGTAGAGGACAACCAATGGATATAGGAGCTCTTCGACAAAGGAACTCCAAGTGTTATAATTGCACAGGGGATGGGCACATAGCTCGAAACTGCCCACAGCTGAAGAAGGAATGCACAGAGTGTAAATTCCTTGGAGGAGGACACAAAGTGAACTGCCGAAAAAGGGCCACTGAAGCCTCTCGACCTCCACGAATTCAAACAACAAATACCAAGGAAGAGAAGAAGGAAGAAAAGAGAGAGGAGCCCAAAGGAGAAAGGGCCATAAACGGAATGGACTATGACGCTATGAAAGCCTACTTTTTCGACCTACACGACACAGAAATGAAGAAGGCGGGAAAAGGCTACGGCAACTGAGAGATCTGGGACCTCAGAAGCCGAAAGAAAACACACTAAACACGAAAAATAGTTTCTCTTCTCTTTCCCCTTATGTGCAGTATGGACAAGACTTTGATGACGACTCCTCTACATGTCATTCTTCCGACTCTGAGCCAAGTTCACCTATTTATAGGGTACACCTACCCTCAACCGAGACCGGGCCTCCCACAAAGGAGCTTGCTGCACGGGAATGCAGGCTTAATTCGGTCAAAGAAAAAGAAAAAAATATTTATGAGGATAGTTTCCCAGAATGAATCCTCTTATGCAACACCAAGGTGCAATATGAGATCCTTATGGATATCTCGATCGCACATCCCACTACTGAGCACAAAAAGCATCAGTGCAAGGCCCTTTTGGATAGTGGTGCAAATGGAATCTTCATAGACAAAAAATGGGCCGAAGAAGTAAAACTTCCACTACAAAAGATGGAAAGAGAAATCCCTGTCTTTAACATAGATGGAACAAAGAACTCCGCAGGAGCTGTCACACACCAAGCGGAAATAATTCTAGACTACCAAGGTCATTGCGAACGCCTAGTCACAGAAGTCACTAACTTAGGCAAAAACCCAATGATCCTAGGATACACATGGTTAGCAAAGCATAACCCAACCATCGACTGGACAAAAGGAGAAGTAAAGATGGCCCACTGTCCGAGGTCCTGCTACATGCTTTCGGACCGAGGAACAAATCTGGCAAAAGAAGAAGAAGACGAACTCAAACACGCTTCGACCGTGCATAGGTTCATCAAGAATCTTGAAGTGCCAAAGAAAAAGGAACCCACTCTTGAAGAAATGGTTCCTAAGGAATACCATCACTTCCTAGAGGTGTTCAGCAAAAAAGAGTCAGAACGACTACCTTTAAGAAAACCCTGGGATCACAAAATAAAGCTGAAGCCTGGCTTTCAACCAAAAAAGGCAAAAATATTCCCCATGAGTAAGGACGAAATGGAAGAGCTAAAGTCCTTTGTGGAAGAACAAACCAAGGAAGGGTATATTCGACCCTCACGCTCTCCGCAAACCTCACCGGTCTTTTTCATATCAAAGAAAGACGGAAAGAAAAGACTGGTGCAAGACTATCGCTACCTAAATGAGTGGACTGTTAAAAACAACTATCCTTTACCACTCATAAGTCAATTGGTAGACAAACTCCAAGGAGCCAAGCTTTTCACTAAGCTAGACCTAAGATGGGGTTACAATAATATAAGGATAAAAGAAGGAGATGAATGGAAAGCGGCATTTGTCTCCCACTCAGGGGCTTACGAACCTCTAGTAATGTTCTTCAGCCAATGCAATGCACCCGCTACGTTCCAGCAAATGATGAACGAAATCTTTGCTGATATGGACAGTGTCGTCATAGTCTATATAGACGACATAATGATATTCACAAAAACAGACGATGAAGCAGAACATGACAAAATCGTCCAAGAAGTTCTCAAAAGGCTCAAGGAGCATGACTTATTCTTGAAACCTGAGAAATGCTTTTTTAAGCAAAAGGAAGTCGAATTCCTTGGAATGGTGGTTAATACCGAAGGAATTAAAATGGAAAAAGGAAAGGTGGAAGCCATCCTCGAATGGCCTACACCCAAAAACATCAAAGGAGTGTGCAGCTTCTTGGGGCTCGCAAATTACTACCGCAGATTTATTCAAGACTTTTCAAAAGTCTCAAGACCCCTTAATGATCTTACCAAGAAGGATCAACCCTGGCAGTGGGGACCTCAGGAACAAGGAGCTTTTGATCAGCTCAAAGAAGCCTTCACGACAGCACCTATACTCGCATACCCTGACAATGATAGTGAGTTCCGTCTAGAAACCGATGCTTCAGACTTCGCAACCGGCATGGTCCTATCGATCAAACAACAAGACAAGTGGCACCCAGTTGCCTTTTCCTCTGCCTCCATGACCCCCGAGCAGAGGAATTATCCTATCGCAGACAAGGAAATGCTCACAATAATTCTTGCCTTAGAACAATGGTGGCATTACCTTGAGGGGGCAGGACAATTTGAAGTTTGGATGGACCACGCCAACCTCCGATACTTCATGACAAAGCAAGACTTAAATCGTCGACAAGCGAGATGGTCGCAATGGCTTTCTTGATTCAACTACATCTTAGTCAACAAGCCTGGATCCCAAATGGGAAAAGCTGATGCTCTCTCTCAACAAGAGGATCACACTGTTGGCATCAACGAAGATAACAAAGGCGTTCAAATGATCCCTGAAAATAGAGTAAGGGTACAACAAAGACAAGGCTTCTCGATCAAAGGAGAAGAAAGGAAACTCCTCAAAAGAATCATAGAAGCACAAGAAGAATGGTCAGGCTCCAACAAGCCTAACCTCCTATCCAAAGATGGGATCCTTTATCTTGGTGAAAGGATCTTTGTTCCCCCTAAGGAAAATTTACACCAAGACATTATCACACTATACCATGACTCTCCAATCGCTGGACACGGTAGTGCCGAAAAGACCTGGCAAATAATAGAGCAATATTTCCAATGGAATGGCCTTCGAGCCCAAGTTAGAGATTATTGCTCAAGGTGCGACAGATGCGCACGAATAAAACCAGAAAATAAGGCACCAAAAGGAGAACTCATCCCGAATCCAATTCCTGAAGGACCATGGAAAGATATCTCCACGGACTTCATCACCAATCTCCCCCTTTCCAACACCTACGATTCTGTACTAGTCATAGTAGACCATTTCTCTAAAGAGGTGGAATTTATACCCACCAACAAAATGATTACAGCTCTTGGTACAGCAAAGCTTTACAGAGACCATGTCTGGAAGCACCATGGTTTACCTAGGTCCATTATCTCAGATCGAGGACCCCAATTTGCTTCCCAAATCATGAAGGATCTTGGCAAAATGCTCAAAATTGACCTAAATATGTCCACCGCATTCCACCCCCAAACAGACGGTCAAACAGAAAGAGTAAACCGAGATCTTCAGCAATATCTCAGACTATTTACAGCTGAGAAACAAGAAAAGTGGGCAGAGTGGCTCCCATTGGCACAATTCTCATACAATAATTGCCAACACTTGTCCACCAAGAAAACCCTGTTCGAGGTCACCAAGACCTATGAACCAAGAATGGGTATTGAACCCATTATCACCAAGAATGAGAATTCTTCGGCTTTCACACAAGACTTCTCCAATACGCTTGAGCAAGCTAAAGCCTTGCTTGAAAAAGCTCAACAATCAATGAAGTGGCAGGCTGACAAGCACCGCACCAAAGTTCCTGATCTGAAAATCGGAGAAAAAGTCTGGCTTTCTACAGAGAACATCAAGTTAAATCGGGCCTCTAAGAAACTCACTGAAAGGTGGATTGGCCCTTATGAAATCACAGCATTCGCAGGTCCCAATGCAGTCACTCTCAAATTACCATCTACCCTGCGAATCCACCCCACTGTCAACATCTCGAGAGTTAAACCATACAAGGAACGCCTCGAAAATCAACCTGTAGTAGCCCCGGGACCCGTTGTGGGCACACAAGAAGGAATTCCTGAGTTCGAAGTCGAATATATTGTTAATTCTTGACTTAAAGGACGCTCTTTGGAATTTCTAGTACATTGGAAGGGCTATGACGAGGAAGACCGCACATGGGAACCTCAGAGCCACTTGGCAAACGCTAAAGAAGCAATTGCTGATTTTTATTCATCTAATCCTTCAGCACCTCGAAAGTTGAGGATGCTCCAAACGGACTTCGATTCCCTCTTTTCTTCTTATTCAAACATCACAGAACCCTCCCAGGTTCCCTTTAATCGCCTGGAATGCAATTCATAGGAGGGGGGTAATGTTATGATTTCTCCTTATCTTATCTCATCAAGTCACATGATCACTTGCATATGACCGTGGAAACTATCACATGATCAAGTCTAGATCATTCCCTTTCACTTTCATCACACTCGCTTCATTAATCTCCACTCATTCTAGAACTCTTATCTAACATGCTTCCTTAATTACCACTACTCTAGACCATGACATCACTAATGACGTAGTACTTAGTCAGCTACTTCATACCTGCCCTAAACCTGTAGCTAGACACTATATAAGACCAATACAATCAACAACCGGACTTCAGTCAAGTCCTGGTTGATTCCCCTAGAACATCCTCTTGATTCAAGCAAGCCTAGTTAAGTAGTGACCGAAGCCTTCGCAGGTCTAGGTTGCCAACAGCATGCTAGTTCCATAGTGAAAGCAGACATGAACTGCAGACCTCTATTGGAGATTATGGTGTCATAAAGATCAAAACGCAGGAAGATGTGGGTGAAAAAGAGTTTTGCTATTCCTTCCGCATTGATACTTTTAGAGCAAGGGGTGAAAATTACCCCCTTCATAAGACCGTGGTCGACCACAACCATCACAGCATCAAAAGCGCCCACTCAGGGCAGTCCCATGATGAGATCAACGGATATCTGTTGAAACAGGTGGGTGGCGATGGAGGAGAGCAGGGACAACCGCAGTACCATCAGGTGGGTATTCACTTTGTTCGCTTGGCAGACAGTACAATCAAGCACATATCATCAGGTGAAGGTGGCCATTCCAGGCCACCAGTAGTCACAGGCAAGGCATTGCTGGGTTTGGAAAACACCCTCGTGCCTTCCTGAGGGAGAGGCATGTAGCAAAGATACTAGATCTGGGCGGGCTGGCTCAGGAATGTAAAGGCGGTTCTTATAGTACAACTGTCCATCAGTGAATCTCCAGTCCAGGAGAGTAGAATGGGAGAGGAGTGGGAGCTTGTCCTTCAGGGCCTCAATGGCTCGAAGGACCAGGGGGTCAGAGGTGGATGATGCTTCGATCTTCTCAGCAAGAGTGAGGTCCAGGGCATGGATAGTGACATGTTCTGGGAGGTACTCATGAAGAGACGCGTCAACTGGAATGATCGACAACAACTTGTTGTCATCTGAAGTGTCCACCTCATCCTTTCAAGAAAGTGCATCAGCTGGTCCCATCTGGGACCCAGGAGTGACTTGCCAGACAATGTTGAAATCCTGTAGGAAAAGGCTCCATCGAGCCTGACATCATGAGAGGTTCTGTGGGGTACACATATAGGACAAGTTTTTATGGTCCGTCATAATAGTTACTGGGTGACTAGTACCACACAGGTACTGTCATCATTCTTCTAAGGCCTTGATGATGGCCAACAATTCTCTGTTGTAAATGTCATAGTTTTGCTCTGCAGGAGCGAGAGTGGAGGAGAAATATGCGACCAGATGTAAGTCACTATTACCATCAGCTTGCATCAAGACTGCTCCAACCGCCATAAGGGAGGCGTCAGTCATCAGGGTGAACAGCTTGTCTGTGTTGAGGAGGGCAAGGACTGGTACTTGGGTAAAGACCTTCTTTAACATTTGAAACGTGGTTTCTTGGTCTATACCCCATGCCCAGGGTTGTCATATCTTGGTCAGGAGGTGCAATGGGGTGGCAGTCACAGAGAAGTTCGGAATGAGTTTCCTATAAAAGTTACAAAATCTGATAAATGATCGAATTGCTTTTATCAATTGGGGGCTTCCCATTCAGTGATGGCAGAGAGCTTGGAGGGGTCCATCTTGACAACTCCTTCTCCTACTACCATTCCCAAGTATTCGACCTTGGGAGCATCGAACATACACTTCGAGATTTTCAGGGAAAGGTGAAGTTCCCTTAGCCATTGGAGGACCTTCCTGGTCCTGTCATGGTGAGTATGCAAATCAGGGGAGTGGATTAATATGTCATCCATGTAGATGATGACCCATCCTTCGGCAATATAATCCCTGAATGAGTGGTTCATAAATGCCTGGAAGGTTGCTGGTGAGTTGCACATCCCAAAGAACATTACAGTGGGTTCAAATAATCCAAGCAGGGTGACGAACACTGCCTTCTATCAGTCTTCTGGTCGAATGAGGGTGTTGTTATATTCCCATCGCACATTGAATTTTGTAAAGTACCTAGATCCTTTTAGTTTGTCCATAAGGTCAGAGATCAAAGGTAGAGGTAGGCATTTTTGATGGTATGCCTGTTGAGATACCTATAATCCTAGCAGGGTCTGAGCGTCCCATCTTTCTTGGGTACAAAGAAGAATGGGAAAGCTTGAGGGGATTTGGATGGAACAATCCTTCCTGTCTTGAGGTGTTCCTCTATGAAGCCCTTGCATGCTTCTTGTTCCTGGGGGTTCAATGGGTAAACTTTAGCTACCTTTGGTATGAAGGTGTTCTTTAATTTGATGGTGTGGTCAAACAGGCAACTAGGGGGAAGCAGGTCATGGGTCTTTTCGGTGAAGATGTCTGCAAATTCTTCAAATTCCTAAGGCAATTTTATCTCTACCTTCTTGGCGTCTGAGGCTATCTGAGTGGAGAGGGTGGTTTTGCAAATATATTCTCCCTTGAGCCACCCTTCCCTCTTCTTTAGCCATCACTCGGTGGTTTCATCGGGGTCAGTATCTAGGAATCTTAGCAGATATCTCTGTGGTACAGTGTCAGCAGGTAGAACTGGTGTTCTAGGGGAATCTGGAAGGGTTACCACTCCTTCAGTCCAGTCTATCTTGGGGTTGACTCTTCTGAGCCATGTCATTCCTAATATGATCTGAGGTCATCCACAGCCAATAATCATTGGCAAGATCCAGTTGTTATTCTCTCCTATAGAGAGGGTTATGTTAGTGCGTGAGGTGATCATACCTTGGGAGTTTCCTGTTCTGTCCACGTTATAGGCTTTGATGGGTTCTACAGAGATTATGGGGGCGTTTAGCTTCTTGACTAATGTGGGGTCGAAAAAATTCCCAGTGGCACTGCAATCGACCAAGGCAGTGGTTTCAACGGTTTTGGCTCTGTGCTTCAGGGTTACCAAGAAGTGAATTGATCTATTGTTACTCAAACTTAATAGTACAGGAGCGATCATGTGAGAGGCAGATGTTGAGGCAGCCTCTTCCTTTAAAAACCCTTAGGAGCTCCCTCTGGAGTGGTTTCTACTTTGTCTTCATAGCAGGTTTTCAACACTGCTAGGACTTTGTCCTTGCTGTGATCTTTCTTCTCATGGGAGCGGACATATTCCTTGATGGGGGATGGTTTTGGTGGCAGTGGCGGAGGAGTTTTGATGGTGGTGACGGTGGTGGTACATGGTGGTAGTGGGGTTCTCTTTCTATAGTTCCCATGGTTCCTGGTCAAACATCCTTTCTTTTTGCAAATGAAACACAGGTGGTCTCTGGAGCACTGAGCCTTTTCTGGTGGAGACAGCCAGATGGTGTCTATCTCCATGGTGTTCGGATCTCTGCCAGTAGAAGTTTGGAATCACCCTCCAGTCCTGATGGACTGGATTAGATTCTGCTGCTTATGGAACTTCTGGGCATCGGCAATCCATTTGGCCAGCATGTCAGGGATGGTGGCCTGCATCAGTATGAGGTTACCTAACTTTTTGTCTAGGCCTCTAAGGAACTTTCTACAGATCTCCCCTTCATTGGAGATCTTGGCCTTGGCCTGTAAAGAAAGGAAATCTTGAACATACTCTTGGAACCCATTGTCAATCCTAGTGGCTGGGTCGTGCTGAACTCTTTGCCTGATGTAATCTAATGCATTAGCTGCATTCTGTTTTTCTTCAAAAGGAATGAAAGCTGTGAGAAATTCTTTCTCCAGCATATCGAAGTCCTTGCCTGTGGCTGTGGTATCATTCATCTTGTCATACCAGCCTTCTGAGAACTGGACTCCTCGTCCAGTGCTCATCTTGTTCAACACTGTGAATATTTTGGACTCGTCTGAGGTGAACAGACCAGAGTTCACTGCAAAGTGGCCCTTCATGGCCTTGATCCATCTCATGGCATCATCTGACTTCCTGGAGAAGTTGGCTGGGAGTATTAATTTAAGCTCAGATTTGGATGTCATGTTGTCGGGTGAGGGTGAACGTGTAAGCAGGGCATTCTAATCATATGGTCTCGGGGGTAGGCTCACTACATACTGTCTGAGGCTAGTGACATTTTCACTAGGGCTGCTGGATGCTTCTAGTTCACCAGGGGCATCTATGGTGATACTATCTTGTTGGTCTTCCTCTGAAGAACTTTTGTCATCATCAGAGACATGAAACATGGTCACTTGGGCTGCCTGCAATAAGGCACATATAAAAGGGGACCCTCTCCTTTCTCAGGGGTCTTCCTGACGAGGGGTGCTGGTGGAGGAGCTGGTAACTCTGTGAGAGGGGCGTTGGAGATCAATGATGGGTAAGCTTTCTTAGGAAAGAAGAGGCAGGGGACAAGCCAATTCTTTTGTAATGGTCATAGTTTCCTATTACCAACGACTGCCTTCTACCTTTGGGCTATCAGCCGACCTAGACTGGGGAGGCACTCATGGAGAGGCGCAATGTCCCTGAATAGGTGTAGAAGGGCCTGGGTCAGCAGGGCAACTCCTCTGAGTTTGCTGACAACCATTCCGTCTCGTGGAACGTACTCGACTAGTGGGGCGACCCACAAGAGGGTTTGCTATCAATGGGGATGGACCTTCACTAGGTCAAGGAGTACTGGCCACTCTTCTTGATAAGGCAGGTGAAGACTGAGGGCTCTCTCCTTTGATAAAGCGAGCGGATGAGCTTAGTAATAGGTAAACCACAAGGGTGTTAAGAATTGGCTAAGGAAGCTGCTACTGTACATGGAGGTTTAAATAGTGTCTAACTAAGAGTGGCTGCGCCCACAGCCAGAGATGGTAACCATCTATCAAAGATGGTGGAGAAGGTAATGCATCACCAACAAAAGATGGTGATGAAGAAAGCTATGTCAAATGATATCAAAAGAGATGGAAGCTGTGAAGTCTGAAGCTATAGTAATGGGATCAGGTGGATGTCATCCGTGTACAGGATAACCAGGTATGGAACGTATACTTCCTGTGTGATTGGTCCCTCCCAAAGGCAAAGAAAGAAAATAAGCAGGAGGTGACCATGAAGAATTAAAACCATAACAGACTATATGTTATGTTTGAGAAACCTGGCAAAGTGAAACCTGACAAAGTCCTCACAAAGTGCTTTGACAAGCTTTTCAACACTTTCGAGCCCAGTGTCCTCAAAACAATTATGATTTAGTCCAATCTGACATGGCGCCCATTGGTCTTAAATCACATCTCAGCTTATTTCCGTCCCCTCATTCCACTCCTCAAGGACCTCAGAAAGGAAATCATCATGCCTTTGTACACAGACATAGAAGGCAGATTCTGCCACAAAAGCACTTTCAGCTACACTACCATCATCCACCACATTGTTATAGCACTCAGTAACCTCTCCCAAGACTTATGGGAGTCTTCCAAACCTGGCAAGGATGAGCAAACTTACCAAGCTAAATGATGCCTGCCGGGAGATGAAGGTGGTGCCAGAATGGATTATCATGACCCACCTACTCAACAACCGCTAGATGGAGAACCTTGTGACAGCGAAGTACAGCCTGACCAGAACTCAGTATCTCATATGCTGAAATTCCTACCAACGTTACCCAGGGTTCATCCTTACCAATGCTCAAGGGGCTCCGGTTTTCAAAGTGTCCCAGTCATCAGTATGGTCCAGCCACATGATGACAATGAGTACTGACCTCCTGAATCAAAACATCCCCATTCCTCATGCAATCATGCCATGCAGGATGATCCTGATGGCCATCATGGCAGCACCAGTTGGCATCATCCTACACACAGGGGACAAAGTGCAGGCAAGACGCCATGATGCTCTTCCAGATTGGTTCTCAAAACATGAGTCAAGTAGCACACTCCTGCCTGTCTCACTATTAAGTACTGAATTTCAGGCTCCACTAGGTACATGCATGTTGTATTACCTATGTTGGCTATATTGTATGTACTACGGACACTGTTGCAATGGTAAACTGGCATGAGGTCAGTGCTAGCTCCTACCTTACCTGGTAATGCCACATATTGTACTGTCACCTATTTAATACCTGGCACAACTCAGATGCAGCCAACAACTGTCCCCAAGTCCCACTATATCTACTATATCATGCCCATAAAACAGAACATCAGCAGTGTCCAGGATAAAGCCAGGTATGCCAATTCCCATGCGACCACTACAAAAAGACAAAGGGCTGATCAACTTTCTGACGATGATGGACTATCAGGTGACACTATCCTTTGACATTTCATTGCAGTCCATGCATTGCTGAACACCCACTATCTCACAGGGTCTCAACCAAGACATTCATCGCATGCAGGGAAAGGATCTGGCAGCCAGCTTCAACAGCTGTGCAATGTTGAACAAGCTCAAGTTGAGGGAATATTACATCTGTCTACTCGAAAACTTGAGAAAGCTACTCAGGAACAAGAGGTTAACCCAATGGCCCCATCTTACCAGCTTGAAACAGCTACTGAGGATCAGGACAAAGAGAACCAACTACCACCATGGGTGGTATCCTCCAAACCAGCAACAGACGTTCTTCCGTCATTTACACTTTCACAGCCTGGCCAACAGTTTAGATTTAGAGTAGGCTCTCATGCCACAATTTCAACTGATGCCCCATCTGGCATGACATCTATTCCACAGGATATCTTGCATCAAGACACGATGGTAGCCAGGTGATCGTAAGTTCATCGTTCACTATCTTCATTCCCTAGTCACTGAGTTTTGTTAGGCCTGTAGGATTGTCTCAGCCATCACTTCTGTCCTCCCATGGTTCCTTATTCTCCCTCTCATCCAATACAGACAGTGGTCACTCCATGGCACCAACCACTCCTGTGCTGTCAGAATATGAAGAGTTCGGAACATGCTATGAGGGCCCTGGTCCTTTGTATGCTCCCCTTGCATGGCAGTCTGCGCAGCTTGAGAAGGTTGCTGTGCAGTCTTCAGACCTACCTGCACAGAATTCTTGGGCATATTACTCTTCTGGCCGACCATCAGCATTTCCCACATCTCTTGTTCATGATCAACAGTCAGGCTATCAGGATCCTCTACTTGTGTATCACCCTGTTCAGCTATGTCAGACTCATTCATTTGTTCAGTTACCTTCATCCATACCCAGATTGCATTCAATAACTGCCATGGATGCTGGAGGACAAGCAGCATCAACTGCTGCCACTGATCCTAATGAACCAGCTGAAATCACTGAAATCAATGAAGCATCCCTGAGCGAAGATGAGCGCTTTGCAGTGGCCATTGTCCAAGGTCAAGGTGAGTGTGCTGCCATGGCTCTGTTTGCTTAAAACTCAAAGTACTCCCCTTACCCAGCCTCACCAGGGGCATTGAACTCAGATAAAAATGCTGGTAGGTTGATTGTTGATGCAAT
>JBBPKI010001262.1:0-13689 GCA_038089155.1 Nevesoporus exiguus
CGCCCTGGGAGAGACTCCAAGAACAGTCCAGATGGATGGAGTCGAGAGTGCCACATCGCGCCAGCGGCGGCAGACACGGGAAACGAGGATCTGAAATGCAGGAAGGCAGCCAGAGGATCCAGTGGCATCGGACGCCACGTCACTCTCGGCTACCCTGGTAGCTCCTTCCTCGTCTTTTTCAAGATCTCTCTTGACTTCATCATCACTGCGGTGGGTATTGTTTTTATCGGCTCCGGCACCCCGCCCATATCCCTCTTCATCTTCTGCAAGATGTTCCCTTGCTTTAACATCGTTGTCGTGGGTATGCTGTCCAAAGACCCCACTTGCGTTGAGATCGTGGAGAAGATCCAAGGAGTCGATTTCCTTTTCTTCTTCGCTTTCAGTATCGTCACCCTCAAAACAAAACTCGAATATGCGCGAAAGCAACTCGGGAGGAAGGTTATGGATGAAGCAGACGTCACTTTTCGGTGGAATAAAAGGCTGGTCTGCAAGTTCGCCATAACATCTCTGAGTCTGCACGATTTCCATTCTCCAAGGACTGCTTGAGATGTAGAGTGAGTGCACACAAACAAAGGAGTAGACACTGACCAGGTTCAGCGATCGGACTGGAAGGATGTATGTTTGCCACTGAAAGCATGGAGTAGCCAGCCCACGAGTCACAAAGAAATAATGAACAGCCACATATTGAACAGGTTTTCAATCGTCGCGTCAATCTGAAACCCGAAGCTACCGTGACGAATCATGATGCGGCGTGCGCGTAATGCGCGATGTTTGGTCCATTACGAACCCGCGTAGAGTCACCGATCAATAGACCCATCATCAACTCGGCCATGCTCGATTTTCTCCGAGTACGTGTGAATTACTCGAAAGCTTGCCTGAGATCAATGATAACTGGCTCCCGGCGCCTAATCGAAATTGAGTAATGTTATGTAATCAGCAACTTGTCAGGGGTTGTTTCAGTAGCGTGTTTTCGACTCAAAGACTGTTCGTTGTCCTATGTTTTTAGCGCGACACGCAGCTGCGCTCCACACGATGCGAGGGTGATTTTTCTGGCCCCTTCTTCGCTGATGCGGCAAAGGACCAAAGTAGTCAAATAACTTAATCCACGGTGACATCTCGAATCCGATGACACATCTTCTCAGAACCGCGGACGACTCTGCAAATCCAAACGGAGAGTGTGTGAGAGCCAGATAGTCTTTTAATTTGTTGTTTATTCCCGCACAATAATCGTAGCGTGAAACGTTGAGACTGAGAGTATCGATTTAATTCTCCTCGAGCCCCGAAGCACGGGAAGAAGAGATTCCATGGGTGCCCGTGTGTGACCGTTGAAAGGTTCCCCGCGTACAAGCCGAGAGCTACTCTCGATCCATACTCTTTTGGGCTATCGTCCCAGAGCGTCTCGAGTCTAAACGGCGCGACCTTACCTGAATGTAGAGCAACGTAACTCCCCATAGATAAATGAAGACGGACGTACGAAGTGGCTGGCGTGGCGAGTTCATGAATAAGGTTGGTGCAACCGCCTATTATTGGCTCCGTAATCAACTCCTTTAAGCACCGCGAGGTGGTGCCTAATAATGGAGTAGCCAATATTTGCCCAAACGATGGGTTTGGAGAAGTGATCCAAAGGAAACGGTGATAAGGCTATCACGACGTCAAGGGATCTCTCCGTGCGGTGCGCGTCGACGCCCTTGAAGGCTACTGTGACTGCCCTCACCGAGCTCGCCCGCATCCCATCATCAATTTGTGCCGCCGCTGCGTCTCTCCCTTCGCCAAGGCTGATTCTGACTGAATGGCACTGGCCTTCCGATTGCTGACTTGCGTTTACTTCCACTCCGATCACAGCTGCACCCTGCAGACAGCACCGACTCCTGAAACGATTTTACGCCCTTCACCTACCGGACAATATCCCATTTCGCACGTCATCCGTGCACAGTGCACCCATACCCAACCGATGACGACCGGTTGGATGAGGCGAGTGTCGGGACGGCTCACGATCAACAATCTCGGTGAGACGCACGTGCACATCAGCGGGGGAAAAGGAAGTAGAACCATGAGAACCAGGTCTCTTGTCTCGAGTAGTACCGCAGCAGTAATCCCCGTGCGGACGTCAGCGCTGGCTGTAGAGTGGCCGTACAATACGTCCTACCTGCGGTACCACTTTGCTTCGTTGGTGTGATCACACGCGTGCTGACAGCGACCATCTGAGGAAGGGAGAGGGTCGCCGGATGAAGCTAGTCACCGGGCCGGCTCACGGTTAATAGTCCCTTCGAGCATGTGTGGGGAAAGTCGGGGTCACGGCCACTTCTCACTAAGTTCATTAGGTTCTCAAAGGCACCGTAAGTGCCAACGGTATTCCAGGGTTATGAATAGTGTGCGATAAACCTACAAAGTACGACAGCGATCAAACGAAGGACTTCCATATTTGCTATTACGCAAGGGACTCGAGCACGCGAGTCCCACCCTCCCCCTCCCCTGGGCGTCATCAAGGATTCAACTGTTCTCTCTTCATACAACTACACACTACGCCAAGGTGTATGCTAAACGTCACGATATGCACATCGCGTAACGTCCCCGGTAGCATCTCATTCCTACACACACGGTGTCGGCGTTCGCCAAATGTTTTGATATGAAATACGTTGGGTTCATTCGCAGGGTTTCCAACGAGCGGGCGCGTCATTGCGCGTCAGAAGGCGACAGATCCGCATGTAAGCTGTCGATGGCGGCTGACCAACAGAACATGCGCGCTAGCATGTTCAGTCAATCTGCTGTGACAGGCTTCCCTTGTCCGCACTGTCGTCTGGCTGTGGGCAGCATTAGCAATAATAGTAACGCAGAAGGGATACAGCAAGGACTGGCCTGTGAGTGCGTTGATCCTGTGCCAGCGGATACCTGAGCATAAATATTCTACGTGGCAGCCAAATCTAAGTCAATGCAAACTGTGAGTAATGATGAAGTATAAACATACGCCCTGTTCATCCTGGTAAGTCTTCCTCGAATCTAGCTCTGTGCCATCACTTTCCGTGTCTGTATGTCGGGTGGCCAGGCAGATTGATTGAGTCGTCTAAACCACACCACACATCCCTCAGCACGTATAAGATATTTTGCGACTCAAAGGCGCGCACCCCTTTGTTATCGGCGTTTACTCTGATTGAAGTAGGGGATGGACCATTAGTGGGAGACTTGCGGTCAGTCAGAGAGTCCTCTTCATTGAGTCCCTGGCCGTGTTTGACATCACGCGAGTTGAGACTGCATTTGTCCATGTCAGCGTTCGCACAGTCAAAAGCCAGCGAGAACGCACTTTCCAAGTAAGGTGTTGACGTAGACTAAGACAACAGTCAGCTAAAGGATTCCAGCACGCCAGTTTTCACGCACGTTTGCTTGCGATCATCTGCAGCACGACCCAAAACGGCTTCGACGGGGCGGCCATGAACTAAGACAATGTCAGAATTAGACCAGTCAAGAGTAATCTGATACCTACAACGCCCAGGTATGCTGTCTGGGTGACACTTGTCCAGGAGCGAGCCTCTCCGTAAGTATCCCTATATCAAGATTTTAAGGATACGCACGTGAACGCCAATCCTCGACCGACGAAAACTGCGATGACAATTGGCAAAAAACCTTTAGGTCTACAAACGAATGGAAAGAGTTGCTCGACAAAAAGTAAATGATCCGGAACTTACACCACCATTTCTGGGTAGCGAGCTCGACGCAGCGAGTAACACATGGTAGCAAATACAATCATGTCCGCCATCACGCTGGCAGAGAGACAGATTGCAGCAGTGACCTAGGTTGCAGGTTGAATGAAACAATTATTCACTCCCGGATCTTGAAGCACAGGACAGGAACACACAAACCTCCATTTGCAGGGAGCCGAATGCCGAGAGTCTTCGTTGTGCAAATCTATAACACCCCATGCATCAGCGATGTACACGGAGCATTTATACTTCACTAACAATTGCGCACAAGCGGCTATATCGGAGAGGGCAATATGTTAGCACGAGGCGGGAATTAAGGTGTCATTCAGGAACTAACTCATGCCAAATACTTTCAATGTTCTCCCACGTCAATTGAAGACGAGAAGAAATTAGAACGATGGCTTACCCAGCGCAATGGACGTCAATAACATCTTTCGTATCTAGTCAGAAAACCAATGGGTGTAGAATATGCAAGACTTACTAGTACCAACGTCAGAAGCCTGGATCCACCAGTGACTAGGATGAATCATTCAGTTCGGGTCCTGGCGCGCACCAAGAAAGTAATGCATCCCCACCTTGAAAAACACGATACACGAAGAAGCTGAAACGTAACAGGTTCATAGGGACGGAAGAGGTTAAGCGGACAGGTGTACCCACAGTTGTGAAATAAACGTGAGAAGGACCTGAACAAGCGACAAAGCGTAAGCAACAAATTCAGCTGCAAAAGCAAACCACAGACCGATAGCAAGTATTGAATCTTCAAGTCGAAACAGGTCGGATAGTATTAGGCCACGATGCATGACTGAAATGCTACATACTCACGCAGAAAGTGCTGTAAGAATAGGTGAGTGACATGCTTGCGGAGAAGAATCAAACATTTACGTGGTCGCGTATAAGACGTCCATATTAACATCAAACATGATGATCAGGTAGTAGTATAGTCTGAAGAGCACATGAGAAGGGGGTCAATGGAGTGTCGACTGCGCGTACACTTCCGAAACTACATGATTACGATGAGACAGTCCATTTGCAGGATGGGTTAGAAGACCTACTTAGAGCTGATGCTGTGGTATCCAGCGTACTGGGGATATGTCAGGACACAGACAAATGACGTAACCGAGAATGAAACCCACCACAGCGTCGCAACCTAGGAGTCATTTGAGTGAGACGCAAAGTAAAACAGAAGGTGCGACAGACGAGGTATCTTATCCATGGGTAGTCTCTCGGGTAGCGTGAGTAGTAGACGTATCCTTCTGCAAAAACGGACAGTTTTCAGCACTTAGACAAGACAAGGTGCGCGAGAAACATACGGAAGAAGGTGAGACCGTAGAGTACGGTCGCGGCCACGAACCCAATGAAGAGAACACCCAAGTTCTCGAGTTCTGCGGAGGCGGGGAGCGTAGAGGACGCAGAGCTCATTGTGGTTGACTGGAAAGGCGGTTGGGAGCGAGCGACATAGAGAGCGGGCGTCGTGAGCGTGATTATATCAGGTCCACAACTCAATTCAACTGGTATAGTCAAAGTGAGCTTATATCTATATCAGGACACAGCTGTGACAGGGTCACTCGTCCATGGACGAATTTCGTGCGGATATTTTAAACTCCGCGAACCTGGAAATCACCCGTGACGGTGGCGAAAAGTGAAGATTACCCGCCCTCGCCTCCGAGAAAAAAAAAACTCCGGGACGCTTCGCTATCATTCATAACACAACTCTAGAGCTGCCCATTGCTCGATTCCACTCGTCCCGAGTAATCGTCATATTCACTGCTGCCCTTATCTCAACCTGTGCGTTGTCCTTTTCAACTCCTAGTAACCGATGCTCGACTACTTGTATGCATCATACACATCATACATGCAAGGGCTCCAATAGTATTAAAGGGTTCAATGCATTCATACAATACCCAGCCGATTTCCACCGTTCAACTTGCTCCGGTGAGGGCGGATGATAGATCAGCCACTATAGTAGCCATTAGCTGGTGGCGTTTGAGTTCCAGTGCAGGGACCAGTGCCTTCCACTTGCTGCGACCGTCGAGTAGTGCCATGCCTTTACTGAGGTGAAGATATATATTGCACCAACGGGCACAGTCCATAGACAATTCTTTGATGAGCCTCTCCTATTTCGTGATCATGCTTAAGCTTTCTAGAAGGAGCTAAGTGGACGGATCCGACCCTTTATATAGAGCTGCCTTTCAACAAGTGAGGGTGACTTCCCGAACCCTGCAACGTCAGTGTCCGTGTCAGCGAACGACTGCCGAGTCACGGGTCCTCGTAACCATCAAGAGTCTAGAAGTTGGGTAACTGAAGGTGACGGGCCTGATGAGCCTCATTTTGGTTTAGCTCGCCCTTACTGTGCACTTTTCGGGAAATTCCGCTGAAACTGCCCCCGCGGTGAACTTGATGAGGCAACTCTGAGCCTAGGTTGCTAGCTGCTACTAGGGGCTTGCCACGAGCTATAGGTACCTCTAGCAGTCCTGGTCCTTGAAACTAATGCGCAACAGTATGGGAAGGGAAGTTCTCGAATGGTAATACCAGCGTGGGCCAACTGGACCGAGGTGCGCGACCTACGAGTCATTGAAGGTGCTCCAAGTTGTTCATGCTTTTGGGTTAAAGTCTATGTCTCATCCCTCCCTCCCTTGGCGACATCTTCCCTTGGCAAATTGCTCGCCGCGGCTCGCCAGCATCGCATGTCCGGAGAGCACGCGGATGTCGGAAAGCCTAAGTTTTGTTGTAGCGACCGGAGATCTGACTGCACCGAGGTACAAAGAAATGTTCAAGTGCACAGCAGATCTCGAATTGGACCCCATGGTAAGATAATCAAGCCTACGTATAAGCGCTACATAGTACAGCAGCGCAGTGTTTCACACGCAGCGATACTGAACTGTTGTTCTGTAGAACATAGAGCTGGTGAAAACAATCAATAGCACTCATCAGGTGTAGCTCGTCCGCGAACAGGAGAGCCACTTAGTGGCTGAGCTGCGAGGATCTGACACGATATGATACTTGAGTTCCGGTTGTGCGCATTGGTCAACGTGCTTATTTACACCATCGCCGTAAATGACACACTCGGTTTTGCGGTATGTACTTCTTCAATCGGGTGCCTCCGTTTGAACAGTGTCAGTGTTTCATCTATCCGAGTGGAAAGGGGTGATGAGACTATGCCAACCGGATCCACAACTGCGATATAAGTGAAATGAGAGGGGACCGCATTTCGAGTCTCCTTGGACGTGGTAAAGGGTGGCTGAGAGCACAGCAAGCGTGTGAACGACTGTCACTCCCTATGAACTTGGCTGCTTGGCACTGCGTGACGGGCAGTGTTGCAAGTTCTTGGCAGTCCGCGCATGCGATTCATGGCAAGAGCAATTGCACGCTCCTGATAGACGAATCGTTACAGGACGTCATCGAACAAGTCGACTTTACGTTGTGTGTAGTACAGGTGGTCCTCGTTGGAGAATAAAAAAAGGAATGTCGGTGTCGGCGATGTGGCGGCTCGGCCGTCGGGCGGGATTTCCTAATGCGGAGGTCATTGTAGCTCAGCTGATTCCTTGAGCGCCAGCATCACGGACGACGGCAAGGCACCCCAGTCAGCATCGTACGTGACGTTCTGCTCGACGGAGTTGACAGTCAAGTGATTGCGTCTCATTGCATGTTGCTCCCAGGTACGTCAAGATGGGCGGCGTCAAGGATATGAATGTGAGTCATGCGCCGAGTCTGCCAAGGACGACCTCGGAGTACCGTCCTTTGTTCCCCTCTCCAATCGCTCGTGATTGGATGTTCTTCCATGGTTTGGATCTCGCCTTTTCCAGACACGCTTGACTGACGCAGCCACCCCTCGTAAATCTCTTAACCCTCAGGTAAGCACCCCCCCTCGTTTGACAGTCATCCTCTTCTTGCCGCCCGCCACCTGGACCATCTCTCCTTTCCTCCTGTCATGGTCGAGCCTCCTAATACCGTCCCACCCCTCGCCCGTACTCACCGAGCTAGTTGGTTGTGGTCTGGGCATCATAAAGTCCAAAGCAGAGATCTTAACCAAGCTCCGCGAGATCCTGTCCCACCTTCCTCAAGGGAAGGCTCCAAGCCCCCATCTAGTTCTTCGAGGCCAAGCACTCCAAGACGGCTTTCTACTGCCTCTCTTTCCCAGCTGCTTTCATTCCAGTCTTCGCCACGCACTTCGATGTCTTACGGTATCCAGCAGGTTTTCCAGCCATCTCCGACGTCCGTTGGTAGCTCTACGCAACAGGCTGTGCCAATGCGATCAGAGATGGGTGCCCGTACGAGTGGTTCATTTGGGAAGATGGCTTTCAATTCCATGATTGGCGGCCTCACTTCCCTTTCCCTCTCGCGGGCGAATGCTAATAATGACGAGAAAGAGAAGGAAAAAGAAGCCCGCGGACGCAGTTCCGCGAGAAGCAAACCCCGGTCTTCGTCATTTGCTTTCCCTGCCACGTCGAAGGACAAGGACAAAGATAAGGACCTGGCTTCTGCGGTTTCAAAGGAATCTTCCCGCGCTCGTTCGCACTCCCCATTTTCTTTGCGACGCTTCCGATCTCGGGATCGCGACCGTGACCAGTCGCCGGCACCACTCCCGCTCGAGGAGTCGGACAGTGAATCAATCATATCTCGGCGTTCGCTCGGCATTCGTCCCAGAAATGCTTTTACGGATGATGCGGATTCAGGCTCGGAGAATGCAGATGAAGAATCAGACGAGGAGGACGACTGGAGTGATGATGAAAGTAACCTTGACTTTGTCACAACGCGCAACACAGAGCAGAATGCACAGATCGCCGTCGTGGGCGGCGAGGTAGACGGCGATGGCGACTTGGATGCCACGATGGATCCTGATCCCTTGGGTGAAGGGGTAAATGTCGTCGTGCCGCCTGAACCATACTTCCCCTCTACCCTGAACCGATCGAGCTTTAGTTCCAGCCGGGGAAAACGCGGCGGCCCGAAGAGGAGAAAGTCAAAGCATCAAGAGCTTCTTCCACTTGTTACTTCCCGACCTGTCTTCCAACGTGACCGATGTACGATCACGATTACACAGGGCCTTCCTGAGTCATCCGGAAGAAGAAAGAGAAAATACATGGTCGCGAGTGACCTTAGTGATGAGAGTAGGTATGCGGTCGAGTGGGGTATTGGAACGGTGCTTCGTGATGGTGATGAGTTGTACGCTTCCCCAACTCATCTACATTTAATCACGTGCCTGACCACCCTTGCAGGCTTATCGTCACCGTAGTGGAGAACGAGAACAAAGGTATGTCTTATTGCACGGAGGTGGATGATATGTGTTGATTAGGGTTTGATGGCCGTGACTAGTGGATCCACTCACCCCCAACCCTGCAGACCGAGCCACCAAGCTGCGTAGCCAACAGGAGGTGGGATGAATTGATAATGTCCCGCTTGGCTCCGATCGTGCTTCTTACCTAATTCACAGCGTCAAGGGCTCGCATACATCCTCATCCGTCAAGCAACGTCGCTCCTCCAACGAACCAGATTACACGTTTCCGTTTCGTGTCAAGCTTGGCACGCCAAGAATGCTCGCCATATGCTTCTTGACATCGTTGACCACAATAAGCCCACCATGCTGATTGTTGGCTCGCGCGGGTTAGGCCAAATCAAGGGGTACGTCTCGATCTGATTCTCAGCGACGTTGGCACACGTGCTCACAAAATTCTAGGATCCTTCTCGGGTCGACATCGCACTACCTGATACAGGTGATACCTCACTTTTTCTCTTGAAGCGCGCGTCGATGACATTGTTTGCGTTTTTGTTCCCTTCGATCTTCTTTGCTTGACCTCGTGCCTGCCTCGTCGTTTGGATCCCCCGATATTTTTCCGTAATCACGTGACGCATTCGTTCGGCGTACAGCGGTGTTCCGTCCCAGTCATGGTCGCCCGGCGTCGTCTCAAGCGACCACCCAAACGGTCTGCGCACCTCGCCACACATCGCGTACATGTGTCGCTCGCGGAAGCTGTCATCGATCGTGTCGCTGCCAAGGTGGATCGGGATGTGGCCGTCATGCGCGACGAGATGCAACGAGAGGACGAGCGCAGGGTCGAAGGAAGTACGCCGGGAATCGAAGAGGTTGCAGAAGGCGAGGAAAGTGATGCCGATGGCGAAGGCGAAGGCGAGGGCGAGGGCGAAGGCGAAAGCGAAGGCAATGGGGAAGCCAAAGATAAAAAGGTAGCCAAGGGTCGAGGCGAGAAAGACGGCGACGGTGCGGAAGGTGAGGGTTTTTTGGGGAATAGAATTAGGGGATAGCGTTTGGAAGGTATCTGCACGTTGGACGTGGAACGTGCGAGTGCCCGAGACCGGGCGCATGCCATTGGCGGTAAACGTGTCCTCTCTGGGGCGATGATTTTGGTCCCCTTTTTCTTTGTCTCAGCTTTCGTTCATTATTCGTTTATTCGTTGATGTTCCTGTACGTCGCCCGTCAGTGGGGCGTGGCAGAAGGAGGTTCTTCGGTTCCTCAGCACTTGTCTTCTAGCCATACTTTAGTTACATCCATAGATAAGAAAGGGTCGCAACAGTGGCAACGCCCGTTGCGTTTGTAAAATGGGACATTGGAGTTGATGAGACTAGCTTTGTGATTATAGTAATTTATATATTTGCACGTAGGAACTCTAGTAGTGAAAAACGGGTCGCCAAGTAGGGTTTGGTCAGGCTGCGCAAAGAGGGGGCATAGAGAACTATCAAGAAGGCCATTCGCGAGAGCGGTTTAGAGGAATCCTCCGCAGGGTGTAGGCGCGCGTCGTACGACCTGAATGATCGCCGCAGTCGAGAATACAAAGCCCATTTTACTAAATAACGTATAGCGTCTGTCCCCTCCGAGTCCATCCCCACAAAGCTCCCGCGAAGGACAGCCGGGAGGATCTCTTCCGACGTAAGCAACCTACGGCCGATACCAAGCAAATGCCAAGGAACAAGCGGGCCATCGTTCTGCCCCACTCAATCAAATTTATAGGGTGTCGTTTACATCACAACATACCACGCGGCGATCGTGTGCGCCGTTGGTCACTCCAAAGACACTTGGCATTACCCAATGGTTCGGCGTTCATCCGTGAAAGTGTTCCGATCACTGATTCACTATACAAGCTTACTAAACCGTAACGCAAGTTGTACACCTCCGAGTCCCTCATGAACGAGAGATTGCTACGGACTCGACACCGCCTATTTTGACAACTCATTACGATTCCAGAGTCTGCGACTAGTCATGTTCCGCGCGCGGACTGGAGGGTCCAGGACCGCTGACATGGCATTACGCGGACTGTTTAGCTTTCCTCTTCCTTGTCCGTATGATCTTGGACACGGAAGTAGACCATTGGGAGGGCGAACACCATGCCACCCGCGGTCAGCGCCCACGTCGAGAGGAAGATGTTCATGTACCTGTCACACCACCAGTTTCGGACGAGTTGTCCCTAGGAAAGCAGGAAACTCACGGTAATTCAACGGCGTCAGCACGCCATACGCCCGCAGAACCGCACGATTGGAGGGATTTGTCTGAAAGGGAGGGAAGGACACTGCGGGTGAGCTCGGAGAGGTAGTGTAGAATACGAGACTTACAGAACCCGGTGAACACGGCGAGCTTGGCCAAGTCGTTGGACATGGCGCCCATCAGCCAGTATGCATACGTTTGCCACATGGAGTCGAGAAGGCCGAAAAAGATCATCAACCATACGTGTGCTGGGTAGTTTTTACTGTAAATGTCGATATTGGTTGCTGGCGACACGGTCTGGCGTGTGTATGTTCTGCCGACGAGGTTAGATGATCGACTCCCCGAGGTTATACGGAGCGTCGTCATCCGCTCACCTCTGGTAAAAGTAAGCCCAAATATGTACGACGAATACCATTACGAAGACGAGGGCCCAGCCAACAAACGCACGAGCTCTTCGCCCGTAATGTTTATGGTCGAGAACGACATAGCCAATGAAGAGAGAACCAAAGATTTGAGCAGTCCAGTACACGAAATTGTTCAATCCGCGCGCACGAATCGTGAAGATGGCTCCATTGTAATCGTTGAATTCTGTATCGTTTCGGAACGTTGCGAATTAGCTTCGGGTGATCGCGACGCACTGACAGATACAAAATAAAGTACTGACGCCATGCGTAGAAATAGTTTGAGGCGAAGAACATAGGGAAGAGCAGTAGGATCCATGGATCCTCCTTGAGAGCGACAAAGAGGCTAATGAATTCATGTTTCCAGGAGGGGTGGCTGATTCGAACCACCCTCGTGCCATCAGTACGAGTCATTTTGTATGGATCAGCTAGTAAAAGCGCAAGGATGATCCCGGTGAAAGTAAGGACTAGGAAAACAATCTGGAGAATGATCCGTGAACCCACATTCTCATTCTTCGAGTCGTGGTACTTACATAGGTTCCATTCCCGACTGATATCGACAACATTTGCGTCAGCCGAGAATGCTCAGATGACGGGTTAAATCGTACCTGATCCAGCCTGACGAAAGTGTGAGCTTTGGAGTTGGAGTGCGGGATAACTGAACATACGTTCGAGTTGAAATTCTGGCCAAAGGCGACGGCAGAGCCAACCACTCCACCCAAGTTGAAGATTGCCCAGAATATCCCGATGAATGCTCCCTTCTGGGCCTCGGTCGGATAGGCCATCATCAACGAACCTTGTGCGGTCCATAACAAGGCAGCACAAACCCCGAGGATAGCACCTGAGGTAACGACGAAAGCACCTGAGCCGGGGTGGATATTTACAGTTCTAACGGCTAACTGAGCGACAAAGCATTGAATGGAAACAAGGAAGAATCCATACAAGAAAGAAGCGATGTACAGAGAGTACCCCCACGACCCCAACAAGAGGGTCAGTCGTGGCCCAAGCAAGTTGTTGATGGTGCTTTCATGAACGTTAATTACCGTCCATTTGCCGCAGCGCACATAAGCAGGGACTGACTTACCCAGAGAAGAATCCAAAGAAGGCAAAGGTTGCGTATAACGCGGCGTTAGCGTTGGCTTGATCCTTTGTGTTCACTTGTCCACCTCCGCCAAGGCCTGTGAGGGCATTGAACATGCCAGGACACATGAAACAGACGAAGCCTAGCAGTGCAACCTGGAGAATCGGGTGGTAGTAGATTCGTCGCCATCCCGTTGGACGTTCGAAGATAGCGGGTTGTTGCGAGCCAGAATCATCGGAAGTATGGTCGCCCTCGAGTTTGGCAGCTTCTGCTTGAGCGTCAGACATGGTAGATTTGGCGAGAGCAGAATGAAAAAATGTGTAGGTGAGTATTTATATGCTCGTGAAACATTCGAGTGCGGAAAAGGTGGCCCTACGCCCATACAGGCGAGGAAGAGTGGCGAATCATCCTTGTGATTTGAAAGGTATGGCAGAAGCGTGTTCACGAAAACGGCACAAAATCAATTCCATGCAGGTGAACGGGCATCTTTGGACCGAGAATACTGGTGTCGGTGCCACTCAGGAAGGTACCACGTAGTAACACAAAAGAGTTGGCCAGGTTTGGATGCACGGAAATGTAGTAGCCCTGTGACTATGGTGATTGCAGTCTGGGGCGGTGGTAAGACACGCCGGTCATGGCGAGCCGCAACCTAGCAGTACCTTTCAAAGTCAGCAGTCCTATTACCATGATCCATAGCTTTCAGGTCCATGACGATGGGCACATTAATTGTGAACGTTCTCGAACACGCCACCAGGTGCCTTCAAGATGGCGGAAAATTGTAAGCGAACCGCCTGCAACGTTGCTCCGCGTCAGCGGACTACTGACGGTAGCAAACAGAGCGCGCATCCATCGACGGAGGTTACTGGAGAAGACGCTTCTATGTCCGGCCTCGATCCTCACTGATATACTTTCAGTGGTAGATTCAGTTGACGTGATGCAACTTGATTGCTGGGGCTAGTCAGTGCTCGTTCTTCACTCGCTCCACACCTCAAATAGAATGGAAATCACGTAGATTTAGGGGGAACTCGCAAATAGTCCTCTTATTCCATCGAAAGGTGGCATCTGCTTTATCGACAATCACCT
>JBBPKI010001263.1:0-13688 GCA_038089155.1 Nevesoporus exiguus
ACTTTATGAATATGTTCAGGCGCGTGTCTTCGCTTTTGGACCATGCACGCATAAATTCGAGCGATAAGAGTAGGAGAGAGGACATGACGTAAATTGCGATCCATCGACGCGTCGTTGGCTTCGCGAGTGCGGCTGCCATCGTTTTCGACGGAGAAGAGGCAGGTTCAGGCACGGCCAAACATGGATGTTAGAAGACGCAATCAACCTTGTTGACGGCCTACGCACGCGACAAAAACACTTTCCGTACCACTATGATGGGTAGCACTCCGAGAAGCCACGTCAGAGTCGCATTGGCCCATGTGCTGAGTCGAAACAGTCGTAAAAGAAAACTTGCATCATCTCCGCCAGCTAGAAATACGGTGGAGGCAATGGAAAAGGCAGCAGAGTAGGCGAATACGTTGTAGAGCAGTCGATGGCTTAGTACGGACTTTGTCAAAGGCTCGAACGCTTGCGTTACTGGAGGTACATTGGTCGATGGACGCGGCGCAAACATAGTGCATGGAGCTGTCCTGGTCAGCCCATGCAGGCTGGTGGACATGATACGCTTGCCTTGCAAATTCAAAGGGCCCCAACACTTGACTCGGGAAATGCCGACATTGGCTGCTTCACGTGCACCGAAGTCGTTAGCACGACGTGCCAACACATCAAACGTCACGTGAGCACGGGAAAGGACCGTCGGGCGATTCAGGTGGGTCCGATGACGATCAATCCGCCATCATGATCACACCCGCAAAAGATCACCATGCACGCACGAACACGCCGATAAGTATTTTTCTTTTTCATCCACCCGGTCATCGACAATGGCAAGATCTGCCAAACCGCCCATATCGACTCGCATACCAAAGCGGTACCGTCCCCCAAGGTCAAGCTTCACCGCCAACTTACTCGGTTGCGCACGGCTTGACGGGGAGTGTTGGAGTTACCGAGCGCACTGCCACCCGGATCTCGTCCGGCCCGATCAGTCACCGGTGCGCAAGCGGCACTGTGCCTGCGCTCGCGGCCCACAACTTCTGCATCCAAACTGCAGAACAGATCGATATTCGAGGGCCGTTGGCCATTCGCTTTCCTCAGACCATTCCTCTGCATAGAAAAGACGACGCCGTAAATGCGTCGGGGTGAGCACGACATAATAAGTATTGCGAGTGCTAATCTTCCAGTTGGGTAGCCACTGCGTCATCCCTTTGATGACGTATTCAGAGTCTGTGGCGACGATGACCCTGTAAGCTTCTTCGTGTCGTTTGCGTGTGGCGGAGTAGTCTGTCATGTCCTCTTCGTTGCGGTTACAGACCCTCTTCAAACCTTCCAGTGCGGCGAGGAGCTCAGCGCGTTGGCTAGACCTCTTCCCTCCAGGGTCGAGACTATCGTCCACCGGGATGGAAAACTGGCAAGTATCGTCGTCTGGGTCGCCACGGCACGTCCCAAAGGCGATTCCAATACCCGCCACAGCACCAGCCTTCCCATTGTTTGAGCATGCACCGTCCGTGTATACGACGTGGTCATGGTGACAGAGAGTTTTCATGTGAAAACAACATCTAGCGAAGAACCGACCGCAGCCGTCATCGCATGTTGCGACGAGCTCTTCTACCTCGAATGTGGAGGTGATTTTAGGACAAGGGGTGTACAGGCGGCCGCTAGTGTCTCCGTCAGGCGCAATGTCTGGCTCCATGATTGCGAGCAATGATGCACAAGATTGATCTCCCGGCCTGGTTTGAGGCTTCCTATTTCTAGTCATCAAAAGGTGAGAATTTCCAGACTGTTCCAAGAATCCAGTTTTCCTGACCCTCGGAGTGAACTGTGATGTAAACCAGACACGAAAATCTCCGACCGATCGCACAAATAAACCACTGACCGTGGACCTAGTCAACCTGCATTACAGCAGCATCGAAGAACAGTAGAACCGTGCCTACCTAGGTCTTAAGGGCGTGAGCAAACGACGGACGGAGCACGGAGGAATAAAGTGTACTTAATTCTTAGCCCAGTTCATGAGTTCAGTTCAGTGTGGGCTAGCCGAGTCGGGAACAAGCAGGAATATCGTAATCCTCTCTGTAGCGAGCAGGGCCTAATGTATTTGACTAGTACAATACCACATATAATACTGTAATGCATCAGTCCTCCAAATGAGCTATTGACAAGGATTCCCGTCATTGTTGCATCAAATGTCTGTGGGGATTACCGCCATTTCATGCACCATTCTGACAGGATAGCCTGAGTATCCCTCAGACCCCTCTCAGGAACGAATAGCACGGATGGATCAACAACAGCTCCGCCTACTCTTGCTGCTATTCCCTCTATCTAATTGCACGCAACACACGGGAACGATGATGCTTTAGGTCGGCCCTGCGCTCGGTCATGACAAATTCTCAGAGTAGGTTCAGTGTATTTCAATTTTTTTACACCGGAACAGCGCGTGCATTGTCAGAGAGCTGTGTTACTCGTGTAGTGATAAGTGGATTGGCTCACTAGTGCATGCATTCTTCATCGACACTGTTTTATATCGCAAATCACTAGGGGACCTCATTCCAGCGACGTGAGAAGATGGATTATAGGCCTGCCACAAGCCAATCCAAGTCTGGAAGATCAACTGGAGAAATGCACCAGAGTAGAGTATTGAATACTGTCCCATATGTAGGTTGCCATCCCTTTACCTGCAAAGGCAGACAGGATTGATCCATCGGAATAACACATAATGTAGTAGAATTTTCATGAGGTACATGGTCACCCCAAGTTGACATTTTCACCTGGTACACAGTGACCGTGCATGGGGCCTGGCATAGCATAAAGTAGAAGCAGGTATATACAGGTGGGCCCACCTCATCAAATATGTGCAAGTACCTCGTCACCTATGGAGTGGCCCACTCAACACAAATTATTCATGGGGGACATGCCAATAAAATAGCTGCTAAACAGACATTTAGGTACAAGGTGCAAGAGGGCCCATAGTATGGAAAACCTGCAGGCATTTTGTGTATGCAAGGCACGGATAGGCCCCCTAAAAAGAGTTTGAAATGCCAGAAAAGCACAAGGGGGCCCCTAGATATTTCTGTGAAGGACGTAAACTGGCTATGATGAAGGGAATGCAATTAGATATGTGACATGATGAGGCATACATACATTTGTGAAGAAAAACAGCTGGAGGAGTGGTATTTTTTCCTCAAACATGGTCAAGTGTGTATTAGCGAATTCAAGGCACGAGCGGCCTGCTGGTAAATACAAGTGAGACACGACCATGCATACTGAGGATGAGGCCAGGTTCCAACAACACAAGGAAGGCCCATCTGGTATTTTTGTGTAAGAAATGTGAGGCCAGCAGAGAAATGCTGAAGTGACAAGAAAAGATCAAGGGGGCTGAAGGCTCTTGTGTGCATATAATGAAAGGGCCAAAAAGAAGAGAAGACAAAAGGAAAGTGTAAGTTCAGCCTGACACGGGAGGACAGGCAAGCTTCCAAAGCAAGCAATGAGCAGGGTGGTGCATGTTTATGTGCACTGCAGGGCTGGGCCTACAAGGATTGGTGTGAAGGACATTTAAATGCCAGTGGAAGAGAAGAATAAAATGGCAAGACCTGGGGAATCTCTGGTGCAGGACACAGGGGGGCCTGCATAAATGAGTCAGCGACATATGCTGAGGCCCGCTTGTAATTTTGCAAGTTAGGGAGTCAACACAGAAAAGAGCTAGTAAGATATGTGAGAACTTATGTGTACCCAAATATTTGAAAATGAGGTGCATGTAAGGCCGCACAAAAGAAATCAATGGGCTTGCAAAGCATGGGAGGAGGCGGGGATAGGGGCAGCAGAATTTATGCGGGAAAAATTGATGGATAAACAACTATGCAGACAACATACAGTGTGGCTTGCAAATATTTATAAAAAAAGTATAAGGCAGGCCCTGCAAATCCATGAAGCATGCAGCAACCCACAAGAATATGAGTGAGACACAGGTGGGCCAGTAAGTGTTCATAGTCATTATAGGATGAGAGCTACAGACCCCTGTTTGCAAGTAAGGGAAATCCTGAATGCATGGGTGCATGGAAAGCAGCGATAACCGTGGGTATTTGAGGACGATACCAGAGTAGCCGAAGGGGGTTTGGCCGCATTTAAACATCTCACATGCAGGGATGGGGGAGGCAGGGACATTGTAAGCATGTGTGAACATTTGGAATTTTAGATGCAAAATGCCGTTTAGCATACAAGGATTTGAAGGGCAGCCTTGGCGGCATTTATGAATGTTTTCTGTGCCAGATATAGAATGATCAGCATGCATGAATGCATTCTGATCGGGGAAGACTGGATGTTAAGTGTGAAGCATGAGGTGACCTGCTGTCGTCACTGTATGTAACATGGGTGGCCCATAGTTGTATGTTTAACACATTGCATCAGGCTGGAGAGGCAAGCTTCAAAAGCTTATCAGGGATGAGAGGGGCAGCACATATTCCAATACAAACATTGGCTGGATCAAAAGAAAAAAAGGATGAGAATATCCACAAGCTATGAGTGAGTGGATGCATCTTGTGGAAAAGATGCAAGCAGGCACTCTGGCATTTATGCATTTTTTCACATAAAAATTTGTGGGCTCGGAGTGCACATTATATGAAACAATGGAAGCTTTGTGGACCAGTGTGTGAGACAAAGATATCCTCAAAAACGGCAACTGAAATGTGAGTTGTCAACAAACCGTGTAGCATGCGGCAGTCAAGCAGCTGAAAAGACACAACCACTGATGGCCATGAGAATGTCTAGGAATTGCACAAAAAAGGTGCAGGGGACTTACATTGCTAAAAATGTGCAAGTCGCCTGTGGTTTTAAACATGGTTATTTACATTGCATGGGCAGGTACCACACCTGTGCATAATATGCAGAGCTTGCAGTGTGCATGCCCATGCAGAAGTTTAATGAGGCAGAGAGGTGAATTTCTTACCCAATTCGATATTCCTGCAGATATTCTGACCCCTCTTGGTGAGCTCATCTGAGACACCAACAATCTTCAAAGGCTTAAAATTGCGAAGGTACTGCTGTTGTAAACTTAAAACAATCAATGTAAGCATTGGTTAATTGCTGGTAGAAATGCTGGATGTATACTGCGCAAGGCCATGTCTAAGATGTATGAAGGCTGAAGATTACTAGAATCCTGCAGATTGTGAAGAAAGATTTGAGCGGCGTTCTTGAATATGAGTTGGAAATTAATTGATAACAAATTGACAGCAAAACCATCTGAACTGGGAAAAATAAACTGCATCCACTGACCTATGATTGGTGGGCATTGTCAGAAGCGTTCCATAAATCCAAACATCAACACTGCATAAATGCTGAATATGTTAGGCTTGTGCTTATTTAAATGGATGAGACATGATGCATTTAGGATATTGCATTGGATGTTGATGGGAGGATAATAGTTAGCAAGACCATCTCATGCACCGAGATAGAGAGCAAGTATACTTGTCAAATACAATCGAACACAACGTCCACAATGCATGCAGGCTCAAGATTTGCAGAGGCCCTCTGATCAGTATTGAATATTCACAAGAAACCTGCATGATACGCTTTAAATGCATAAGGGGCCCTGCAGATCAATACTCAGTGTACAATAGAAAATGCTGATGCATTAATTACCGGATGTCACACATGCATTTTACATTTGGATGGTTTGTGATGTGATTTCCACGATTGACACAAATGGCTGCTGATGTGGCCATGGCTCTAAACAACTTCTTTCACACCAGTACACATGTACTCATGGATGAAGCCATGCCCGAATACCTCCCATGTTCCCATCTCAACATTTTGGATCACCTATCTGCTTATATGAAAAGTTCTTATATTGCTCAAAAGAACATTCCTGGTGGCCATTCAAGTGCAGTAATGCTGCACAGCAGTTTATCTACCAAACTGATTTGTGAGGTGGGTTGTGTCATAAAAAGAATTATATCTGCAAAAGACAATATGTGTCAGTGCATTGTAGCAACTACATGGCAGGAGTAGCTCAATTACCATAGTGTTACTACATGGATTCAATCCTCGAAGCACACAAGCTGGAAGCATGCAGACCTTCCAAGATGAGGAAATCTTGTTCATGGAGATATCCAAACCATCTATGCTGGTTAATGAATGTGGAGACACTGTCACCTGGTATCTACCTGAATGTTTGACCAGGCAGTATCAGGTAATGTCTCCCCCCGAGGACAATTCATAAGAGCTGATATTTATACAGAATAAAGTTTGGCAATCTATGCAATGCCTGCAAGGAACACTTCAAAGTAGTATTACTGTGTCAAATGATGGCTGGAAGTGGAGGACCAACAAAGCTTATTTCTGCAATAATGCGAATCTGCAGGGGTCTGTCAATCTATCTCCTGCCTGGTTTCAGCAGGGGCACACTATGCATGGCAGGATTTTAAATCATTTCTGCAGGAATCTGTAACATGGCAGTATAGGATCGAATGAATGTTTTAGCACTATTGCAAAGTGGAAGGAGCAACAACGAGGCCAGAAAGTGGCTCGTATCCATTTCAGAGGCTCAAATACTTATATCAGCAGCTCTCAGCCTCATACATCCTGAGATGTATGACCAGGGCCAGAACGTAATAGCAGAACTTTGGCGATATGCTCAAAAAGAGAACAATACCGAGATGGTGGAGGTGCTCCAAATGTGGCCCTTGGTGTATAACTCACTTTCTATCATGGTCAACCATTGTAGTCCATATCATGTGGATGGAAATGGGCTGTGTGAGTGGTATGATACACTATTAACTGTGGGGAGCTATGAGGATGTTCATTTCAAACTGCCACAACAGGGTCTTGCTTTCAAGTATCCACTGGGAACAATACTCGCATTTTCGGGGAAGTTGTTTCCACATGGAGTTCCAGATGTTGATGGAGATCACGCCTGCATTGCGTGGTATATGCAAAAAAAGGTGCATGAAGCATTTCATGTCCCAATTTGCAATTATGTGCACATATAGGCTGCATATGCCGCCGTAGAGACATCACTAGAATGTATACATATATAGCATAGTGAGAATCACACTACTCAAATGTAAGACTACTGCTGAAGCCATTTGTCGCAGTGGATGCACTCTCCACCAATCATTAAATTAACACATGTCAAGATCAAATCTTTTTGCTTGGAATTGATCTCTCGTGGGGTTGGTAATTTTGCAGCATTCCAAAATCTTCATATGAGTCCATGAAGCAGTCAGGATACTGAGTATAACACGCCTCAATGTGTTATCACTTGCCAATATCAGTTGAGAATAATGTTTGATAGTTTGGAAAATGCATATATCAATGAGTGACAGATGTGCACTAGGATGGCACATAGCAATTTTCATGTAGCCTGTTGTCAATCTATGCACATGTCACATGAAAGTGACAGATCAGGACTATCTGCCTCAGACGAGCATGAATTTCCAGGAGAGATTGTGAAGAGTAACATGGATGAGTTAGTAATTTACTCCTTCATAGACTTGTCGTAGCACATGCATCTCCCATCCATTATCATACTAATACTCATGTGCCGCTCCCAAGCAAACTCTAGGTCCTTTGCAATTTCCGCCAATTTTGCATCATTCTTGGCAAGTTTGTGGACCAGGTTGTCTTCAAGTTCATTATACAATTGCACCTCTTTCTCATGGAACAGGGACAATTCCGTCGACCAACACCCCTGATCCATTTGAGCTCACAATAAGACCTCGGAATGACATACATACCTGGAAGTAATCCTCAGCCCAGAATCCAAGGGCCTCCAAATTCCAATTATCTGCAATTTCGATATCATCGCTCCACCATGCATGGTGAAAGTCACCTGCTCTGTCGCTGTTCCAGTTTGGAAGTAAAGTCGGAATATCATCAATGAGGTGGTATAGTTGACTGTTGAAGTTGCTTAAATCTGCTCACAAACCATGTGTGTCTGCATAATTGGCATGGAAAATTGCCTCACAGGCTGAGGCAGGGATTGGGACTGTTGCCCTGGTGGCATAAATGTGTTGAAGGACATGGAGAATCCTCTGTATCCCATCAAAAAATTAAGATAGAGGCCGGAGAACTGGAGAGTTCAACATACAAATTCTTGGTGGAACAATTTCTCCCAATCTGGACGCCAATCTACATGATGAGAGCAGGTCATTGATGATGCTGCTGCCTCAATGCGGCAAGCGGAAAAGTAAAGATTGTGATGGATGATGCTCTGAGAAAGCTCTGCCAAGCTAATTGTTTCTGTGCATTGTGGCATTATGGTTGAAAGGGGTGAAAAATGAATAGGGATGAGGCAGGTGGAATCCATCAATTGTGGACATGATATAGGTGGAGTTAGAACATTGTGCACTAAATCTGGTTCATGTCATCACCTATGATGTTGATCCAGTGGGCTCTAACAATGCGCTGATCAAAAATACTCGGTAGATGATTGATCTATTTATTGCAATCAGCATTGTCTCCCAAATTTGCTGGGGTCTAGATTTTCAAATGCAAGTATGTCCAGCAGGTGTTTGCTATGCGCTTGCTGATGTTTATTACAAGAATATGGATTCGCAAATGGTTACAAGACCATCAAATAAATCCATCATGTGAGGGATACATTGGTACCTGGTTTTTACTACATCATAACTGTCACTACTCTGCAGTTTGTACCTGACAGCCTTCCCATCTTGAATGGCATTGATCCCACATTCTTCCATACCTAGCAGCTTGCTTAGCTGCATAACATGCTCGACCTACATAGCTGCTTGCTTCACTGGATCTCTGCAGCCCTTTCCAGAATTCTGCCTTACGGGCAAAAAAAGTAATGGTCCACTAAAATTCGGTAGTGACTAGTTCTACTTCTTCGTTCCACCTGGAATTCACCACTTTAGCTCAATGCCAGTTGACCTTATAGACTGACATACTTGTCAGTGTTAAATTTGTAACCAGTGTAACATGGGACATACATTCCCACATCCAGTTGCTTGTTTTTATGTCCCACTGGATGTCCATTGTCCAGAACCAGGTGAGATTCTCTGATCGATGAATATTTCCATTTGGATCCGACACAGCAGTAGTAATCTTCAAGTCATCCTTTCTAAGGGATTTATATTGTTCTAATACCTTGGAATTTGTGCCAAGGGCACACATGGCTGAGCGGCATTGATTATAAACTGATTCCAATTTTGTGATCATTGCATCGATGGAATGAACCCTCTGCCACGCCCATGTATTTGCTCCTATTGTTTTTGCATGGTGGAGTTCTGTCTGAAAATGTACTGCCTTCTCTGCCAATGCAATTCTGATGTCATGTAAGGCGTCATTGGCCTGTCCAGTATGAAGCCACAACTCCTCATTAGCTAATTGTCCAATTCCCATTTTGTCGCAGGTCTTGCGACCAAAAGCTGATGGCAAAGGTAAAGCAGATGTCAAAATGCAATGAGGGCGTATTTGTTCTTCAGCATCATTGTCATCACCATCCTCAATGTTTGCATGATTTTCCAAAGTCTTGTTGATGACAGGAATCTCAGTTCCCATGTAGGCCAGAGATTTGGACAGAAAAGCAGATATTTCCCCTGAAAGATGATTGGCCTGTCATGCCAGTGCCAGTTTCTGAATTTCTGTTGATCGTTCTTTGAGGGCTTTGCAATCTCTCTGTAAGAGAATTTTTGCTTCTTCAACATGCAACCTGTGAGCCAACCAGGTGGTAATCCCATTCGGTTGCTCTGATAAAATGCCTTGATGCTCAGCTAATAATTCCATTTCAACTGCATGAATACTCAGTGCTAATTTATAATTGAATGGAAGCAAAAATGTGAAATTGATCTGCACACCTTTGTTATGTTTTACCATAAAGACATCCATTTTACTTGGATTGTGTATTTACTTACATAATGCCACGCGCTCTTGCATGAGCCATGCACTCCTTTGATCATCAGTTATTCCTTTATCCAGGGTGTCAAATGCATCTTTTGAGGATGCAGCACAATGTTTGGTGGTTTGCCACTTTTGCTCTAGATGTTTGTCTGGACAATTGTTCAAAAATCAGCATAACCACAGAATAAAAGCAATGAGAAGTTCCACACCCATTCAGATCATTTTCATGAAATTTGAATTGTTCATCTGGAAATCCAGTAGCTCTTGCCTGTAAGGGGCTGACATGCCATGGGTGGAACCTGATACAACATTTAGATTTGACCAAAGCGTTTCGATTATTTCTCCATCCACCCAACCTACACCCTGAATATACAATGGTGAATACCATGGAAAGCAGGTTGGTTGATGGCCATGCATGTGCCATATTCCAATGCCTGCTGTAATTTCTATTCCCTGAGGAAAATCAAGGAATGGATTGTTTTTTACTCTGTCATGCAATTTTGTCATGAATGAGCAATTGATGTCATAAAATGAGATAGTCCGTGAGATGCCATCCATGTTATATTTAAGGGCATTGCCCAATGAGCAGTCCATGTTAACCTGTCTGCAACAGGTCAAACAAATTGCGTGCACTTTTTTGATCGGAATCTTACCTTTCCCCCTTTTGAAAATCCACTACCGAGTGTGGGACAAAGCATCTGTGCCTCACACATGCTGTTGCACCAATGCCGCTCGCTTCAAGCTTTCCATGGCTGGCATTAGCTTGGTTTACGGCTTTATGGTTGTTGCAGGTGGACCTCTGGTATTAAATAATAATTGATTTATCACACATTTAAATTTAATGGATCACATGCCTTGAGAGGATGATGGGTAGCTGTGAGATATGCCTGATAGAGAGCATGAGCAACAAAAAAGCTCATTCCATCCATAAGCCATATTTGGTCATCAGCCTGCTGATCGTGAAGATGTTCTGCTTTGAAATTTCCATCCATGATGTACACACGAGTGTATTTCTAACTGTGGCATTTCATTGTTAGTGCAACCTCCAGATACCAATGAGTGTGAAGTCATACTCTGAGCCTGTATGTTCAGGGGTAATGTCGATATTACTTCCAAGCTGAGAGCATGCTGGGCAGAAAAGTGTGAGGGTGCCAGAGTTGGGTGAAGTCTCCATGTGTCCAAAGCCATTCCATTTTAGAAGCTTTAATAAGTGCCATTTTCTTGTGAGACGCAACAATTCACAGTATTGATCCTACAAATTATGTTGAGCATTCACACAACAAAAGCGGGAAATATGCTGACCAGTAAGTATTGCGGGAATACTGTTGATGTAATTCTGCGAAGTTTGTTGTAGTAGTTGTGGGCTGACATTCCACATTCAAGATTATCCTGAACAAAATCATCCAGAACATTGAATGTAAATGCTGTTCGTGGATCCTCAATGGTTGATGAGAAGAACTGTGCCTTGAACAGCTGTTCATGATGTGTGGGTGAGTGAGGACATGTGCAATATCTAACCAAAACATTATGGATTCCGGAAGTGTTGATAACAATCAGATAATTGTGGGATTTCAGACATTTCAAGAATGCAGGCATATCTGCCAAAGTATTGTCTATGATGTCTTCATCATCCATGAAACATGTGTTTGGATCTGGAGCATCCAAGGAGAGTCCTTCGTGAGGACAAGGCTGACCTCCATGCTCCAGATTGAGTTCAAACCCTGCCTAAGACTCCATATAATTAGTTCACAATAAATATCCAGTGGGCACTAACTAGGTACAGAGATGACCTTTCAAAATATGTTCCAGTCCATTGATCAATCCAGTGAAATGGAAGCCTCTGGTGCTGTTTCCTACAGCATATTGTGCAATATACTGGTGAACCATGGCAGTCAGGGCACCTATACATGCCATCACCCACACAAATGGTGTATTGTCATGGATTTGGTGGGGCCTTGAAATCCAGCAGAATCTTCATATATTGATCTTTGAATGGCAACCACTCGCACATGTAATCATTTTGAGTCTATACTAGTTAACTTGCATGCTAGTCTGATCTGATCTTAATTCACCTTTGATGGAACCCTCAATCTAGGAAGAGCATTTTCCATGTCCACGAGTCTGTTATCAATGGGGAGTGATGTAGCTGGTGAGCCAAGCAATGGATTGCTTGATTTGTTGAAGGTCCTTTGTATGGATGTGTTCAGACATTTGTCCACTCCAGAAGAAGATCCTTCAATATGCATGGGGACCAATTTGGATTTCTGGCCCCTAGTAGTCTGCTTCATTTCCCATGTCACCCATTGGGTCTTATTCTGAGTGGGCACTGGTTTCCCTCTAATCTTCACCATGCAGATGGGGTAAGTAGATGTGAACCATTTGGGGCTGACAAGTTACACCAGGATCTGTGCCTAGTTGCTTGCTTCCAGTTTTGCTTCAGTACATCTGCTATGAACCACATGATTGATAGCTGAAATGACATGAGTTATAAATGTCTACTGTTCAGGAATTTCTAAGATATGAATGTGCAGTCAGTTACTATATTAGATGTGAATATCCTGGTAATAATGGGGTGACAGTGAACAAGTATTGCTCACACAATGTTTACACTACAGAGTGGTAATCATCGCAACTCGGAAAGGTGAGCACAACTGTCTTGATGAAGACCAGCTGGCATCTGATCATTATGATTTGGACAGGGCATCCTAAATTAACTGGATAAACTTCAAGAGGCAAATTGTTGTGAGGTTTTATATTGTGGGGTTAAGAGTGTGGATATTGCAGTGAGAAGATTGCAGATATCACGGTGATAAGGGCATGAATGTCAGGGTGAAAGGAGTGTAAATACTGTGGTGATAAGGGGGTGACCATAACCAAGAATCTCTAAGCCGATGTCCACCACTTAGAACTCTACAAATGTTGTCCGAGACACATGAGTACACCTCTGATGATGAATTTGAAGCAACCACTGACCATCATGATGGAGACAGTGTTGATGAAGCTACCGAGTTAGAGGTAGAGAGGAAAATATCTGATGCAGAGCTTGCTATTCTCAATAATGCGAAGGCCCAATGGATGAGTTGCAGAGGAGGAGCACAACGTGCACTGTTGCGTGCCATCACTAAGCTGCTTCACAAATTGGATGGAGTCAAGGTGCTGAGCAAGGAGGAATGGAAAGCAAAACAAAAGGTTTGCAGTTTATTCAAACCACTGCAACAAAAGTAATGAAGTCCTGACAGGTGTACAAAACTTGGTTGTATAACCAATCCCATGGTGGGGCCAACCATAGCTGTATAAAAATCAGGCACTCCTGGAATACACACTCAGTCATCCAAGAATTGTACAAAGATTGGATTAATGAATGGATCCAAAAGAAGTACAAGATGGAACTGGGAACACCTGGTGCCCTTGTGTTAAGTCCGGACTCTCTGGACTCAAGTCTGATCAGAGGTCTGGGGGTACTGAGGGGTAGTAGACTAGTTAGTCTCAGAGGTGGACTGAAGTCCGGAGCAGAGGAGTCGGAGGAGGAGTTGCTCAGGAGGATGTTGGTGCATGACTTATGTGTTGCACCCTTGAACAGGTCTGTGTCCTCATATTTTGGAGGATCGGAGTTCTGATGGGAGGAGGAGATGGGGATTGTGATGAGAGTCAAGAGGGTGGAACCAATTTGATATTCGTGCTAAAGCTACACGACAGAGTGTACAAGGATTATATACGAAGGGTCAGAAGGTAAGTAGGGCTGGAGCACAGCATAGGAGCTGTGTTCTGAGACAAGGATTACAAATGTACCATAATGATGAGTAATACTGTAAAGGAGTTCTGGGTCCGGGTATAACTGAATACCGGTCCAAGCACAGGTTGGT
>JBBPKI010001264.1:0-13688 GCA_038089155.1 Nevesoporus exiguus
GCTTGTGCTCTACAAAGGCAAGCAGTGGCGCGAAGCTAGCATTGATGCGGAGGCGCGAACATCTGTATCATGATTTGGTTACGAGGGGTTTGGGTGCTGTAAAGTATTGATGTGTACATTAGCATATATGGATAAAGATCAAATGGATTGGTTGCGGCTCCGTCAAACTTCCGAGTGGACGGATCATGGCTGTGACTCATGTTAGGACTACTCTGCTCGGAGAACGATGAGGCGATGGGTGTCCAAGACCCCATATTAAAGGGACGTCGATCTAGAATACGGGTCCGTAAGGACTATAGTACATGAGTAGGTGACCATGGTGTAGTGTACAGTAGGTGCTTACCTCCAGTCGACGTTGTATGAGACTGGAGAAAGCGTGACAAGCGGATGCGCTGTCATCCAAATATGGTAACCTAATGTAAGTACAAAAAGATACTAAGTATGTACTAGGAAACAGTATGATCTCCAACACCCCAAAGGGCAAAAAGTAATATTTGTTTCTCCAAGATTGGCATGATCAACAGTTCTAGATAGTGTTGGCAACCTCTACCACTTAAGGCTTTGGTCACCACTAATCAGGCTTGCTAGAGAATCAAGAGGATGATAGAGGGAATCAACCAGGACTTGACTGAAGTCTGGTTGTCGTTTGGATTTAGAATATATACTACTACAGGTATTTAGGGCAGGTCTGGGAATACTGACTAAGGTACTACATCATTAATGATGTCATAGGTCTAGACTATCAGTGATTAAACAAGCATGGAAGATAAGAGTCTAGAGCAAACGGAGATTAATGAAGCAAGTGTGATGAAAGTGAAAGGGAATGATCTAGACTTGATCATGTGATAATTCCCATGGTCATGTGTAAGCGATCATGTGACTTGATAAGATAAGATAAGCGGTGAAATTGTAACAAATAGCTCTCCTCAGCCATCAAACCTCAGTTGTCAAACCACCCATGGAAAGATGAAGAAAGCACGGGCTGATGCCCTGGCCTCTGTCAACACCATTAATAGGTAGGAAAGACAAAGACTTGACAAACATATAAACACACTGATTCTCAAACTTGAACCCTTGATGTCAGTACATGTTATGCATCACTCCAAGATATGGTAATGATGAGGTCACCTGTGTGGCACATGCAAGGCTGGAGCAATTTAAATGGAGCACCTGGAGTCGATTGTGCATTATATTTGCTAGCCCAATGCTTGAAATGACTGCCAACCATGGTCAGTGAGCAGCTTCATGAATAGAAGAGTCGGTCAATAGACCTGGGTAGGTCCTTAATTCTAAGATGACTGAAGTCTACATGATGGAGCCAGCTACCTATTTACACAGTGATGGCTAAGATGGGGGCATAATATAGATATGAGTAGGGGTATAGTGTTACGGTTTTATTTCTCTCAGGTCACCTCCTACTTTTATTCCTTCTTCAACTTAGGGAGGGACCAATCACCTATGAAGTGTATGTTCCATATTTGCTTATTCTTTACTCTGACAATATTCGCCTCATCCCGTTGCTGTGATTGCACTGCCTTACTGCAGGCTATATCCTCCATCACTGCTATCTCTCTCTTGGGCAGTGTGTTTCCATCATTCACATACAGCCTTACTATAGATAGTTGCTTAGCCACTTGGTCTGTGCACCAGTAGCAACTCCTTAAATAGCCGCATCCCATGTATCATAATTCTTAGCTAGTTCTATGCAATCTACCATGCACTACTTGCTCCTCTCAGCTCGATCTCTCTCTCACTTTCTTCCAAGAGTCTTACAACTCTGAGGGACATTGCGCCTCTCTGTGAGTGCCTCCCCTTGGTAGATAAGTGCGGAAGTTAGCCAAGTACAACTCATTGCACAATGGAGTGTGCCTTCGCGTTACAAAAGAACTAGCTTGTCCCCAATGTCTTCTTCTTTAAGAACGACCCACCATAGATCCACAACATCCATCTTGCAGGATATCTGACTCCTCCGCCAGCCCCCATTCTCGTCAGGAACCAGTCAGGGATAATCGACAGCAGACTACAGCACTACAGAGAATGCTAGCAAGAGCAGCGCACATTGCCACATTCAAGGCACCAGATGATGACTCTACTGACAAGGAAATTCCAGTAGACCAGCCAAAGGAGCTAGAGGCCTCCACCACACCCACCAACATACAGGAAGACCAAGGGGAACTCTTCCACCCAGCAGAGGATACCACAGAGGAAACAAAGAGTTTCTGACAATTTGTATCATCACTCAGGTTGAAACCAAGAGACTGGAATGACCCTGCTTTGTCTGCTCAATTGACTCGCTTATCATCTCCTGCAATAACGTCCAAGTCCAAGCTCAAGTCTACCCTCCCTGCTGACTTCTCTGGAAAGTTGGAGGATGCCACCTGATGGATCAAGGCCATGAAGGGCCACTTCGCAGTAAACGCTTCCCTCTTTACCACAGAGGAAGCCAAGATCTATACTGTACTCAACAAGATGGAAACTGGACGAGGAGTCCAGTTCTCTGAAGAATGGTACAACAGGATGAATAGCACAACTACCACAGGAAAAGACTTCGACACCCTAGAGAAGAAGTTCTTAGCTGCCTTTGTCCCTTTCGAAGAAAAACAGAATGCTGCTAATGCACTGGACTATATCAGACAGAGAGTTCATTGTGACCCTACTACACACATTGACCACAGCTTCCAGGACTATGTACAAGACTTCCAGTCCCTACAGAGTAAAGCCCAGATCACCGATGAAGGAGAGCTCTGCTGAAAGTTCCTTTGAGGCCTCAACGAGAAACTGGAGAACCTCATCCTCATGCAGTCCACCATCTCTGACACTCTAGCTAAGTGGATCTCTGATGCACAGAAGTTCCATAAACAGCAGAACCTCATCCAGTCCATCAGGGCAGGTGGACAATTCCCATCATCTTCCAGGGACCCAAACGCCATGGAAATTGATGCACTTGGGCTAACTCCGGTCGAGAAGACCAAGTGCATCAGAGAAGGGCTGTGCTTCATCTGTAAACAGAAAGGCTGTTCTACCTGCAATCACCCCAGGAACGGCAACTGGACTGCCACATGACCACCTCGCAACCAACAGATCTCTGCAGTTGAGACTGCTCCCGCCCCACCCCCTATGCTCTCCCCCCTTGAACAATACGTATGCTCCCTGCGGGACAGGGGCAAGAAACCAGAGGAAGTTCTTGTGGTCCTGAAGACCTGTTACGAAGAAGAACCTGAGGTCAAAAAAGAAGATGTTCAGAAGGATTTTTAAAGTGGAAGGTCGCCTCAACGTCCCCCTTCCATGTCATTGCTCCTGTACTTTTAAACTCTACTGTAGAACGAGCAATCAGAGTCCAAATCGTCCTTTCCCACAGAGCACAAAGCATTGAAACCACCGCATTGGTAGATTGCAGAGCCACCGGCAACTTTATTGATCCAACCTTAGTCAAGAAGCTTACTGCCCCGATCAAGAAGGTCAGCCCTATCAGAGCATATAATGTCAACAGAACAGAAAATACCCAAGGAAAGATCTCTGCCAAGACCAGGGTCTTACTCTCTTTTGATAGACAAAAAGAGGAGTTAGACCTGATGATCATTGGATGTGGATGACCACAGGTGATCTTGGGAATGGCATGGCTTTGCCGAAAGAATCCCAAGATTGATTGGGAGAAATGGACAATCCTTCTTCCAGACTCCCCCTGACCCTCCACCACCCCGACAGACCCTGTCCCCCACAGATATCTAATGTGCTGATTAGGGCTAGACCAGGATGAAAAGATATCTCATCAACTAAGCAAAAGAAAGCAATGGATAAATGGAGAATACATCCAAAAGACTACCCTTTCTACACAGATCACAGCTGAAGCAACCAAGGACTCTGTCTCTCTCCCCACCGAGTTCGCTGAGTACCAAGATGTCTTCGCTGAGAAGACTCATGATCTCCTTCCCCCCACTTGACCCTTCGATCACACCATTGAACTGAAAGACACCTTCATCCCTAAGGTAGCTAAGGTATACCCACTGAACCCACAAGAACAAGAAGTGTGCAAGGCATTTGTGGAAGAACACCTCTGCACAGGACGAATCACCCTGTCAAAGTCACTGCAAGCATCTCCCTTCTTTTTCATCCCAAAGAAGGACGGATCACTATGCCCCTGCCAAGATTATCAATACCTCAATGAGCATACAGTGAAGAACACTTACCCCCTTCCACTGATTTCTGACCTTCTAGACAAACTGAAAGACTTGACTGTTTTCACCAAATTTGATGTGCAATGGGGATACAACAATGTCCTCATCAGACCAGAAGATTGATGGAAGGCAGCGTTTGTCACTCCAATGGGGCTCTACAAACCTATGATGATGTTTTTTGGGCTTTGTAACTCCCCAGCAACCTTCCAAAGCTTCATGAACTTTTCTTTCTGAGACTATATAGCCAAAGGATGGGTTGTCATTTATATGGACAACATTCTGATTCACTCCGCAAACCTATTCACCCACCATGAGCAGACCAAGAAGATTCTTGCCCGACTCTGTAAGCTCCATCTCTCCCTGAAGCTATCCAAATGCACTTTTGACGCATCTGAGGTAGAATACCTCAGCATGGTCATTGGGGCAGGGATCGTCAAAATGGACCTCTCCAAGTTATCTGCCATTGTCAACTGGAATCTGCCCTCCTCAGTAAAAGCCGTACACTCCTTCATCGGCTTTTGTAACTTTTACAGGAAATTTATCCCTGACTTCTCCCAAGTCGCTGCCCCCCTCCATCTCCTCACCAAAGTCAAACAGCCCTGGGTTTGGGGACCTGACCAAGAAAAAGCATTTCACGCCCTCCAATGGATTTTCACAACCGCCCCTGTATTGCTTCTCCCAGATACTGCTAAGTCCTTCACCCTCATGACCAACACTTCACTGACTGCTCTTGGAGTGGTGTTGATGCAGAAGGATGGGAATGGCGATCTCCACCCTACTATGTATTACTCTCGCACCCTTGCCCCAGCTGAATGAAATTATGACATATATGATAGGGAGCTTTTAGCTGTGATTGACGTGCTCAATGAGTGGCAACAATACCTCAGAGGCACACTGAACCCTGTCACCATACTTACAAACCACAAGAACCTTGCCTATATGTGCACCCCCCAAAACCTTTCCCAACAACAGGCCCGCTGGAGTGTCTTCCTCCAACACTACCACATTAACTGGCAAGTAACTCCTGGGACTCACATGGCCCCTGCAGATGCTCTCTCTCATAAGGACGATGTGGACATATCCACTGACAATGTATTACAGGCTATCATCCCCTCCCTGGTTGATGCGTCTCTTCGTGAGTACCTCCTGGAGGGGGAGGACGAGGATCTGTGTGCATTGGACCTTTCCTTGGTAAAGAGCATTGAGGACGCCTCCCCCTTGGACCCCCTGGTACTCCATGCCACGGCTGCCTTTGCTGACAAAACCCCACTGTTTACCTGCTCTGCTCTCTCTGACTGGACCATGAGCAAGGGCCTCCTCTACTTTAAAGGCCGACTCTATGTTCCTGAACCTGCCCGACATCCCCTGATCTCTGCCCTCCATGCCTCCCCATTCGGCAGCCATGAAGGCATCTTCCACACCCAGCAATGCCTTGCACAGGATTTTTGGTGGCCCAGAATTGGTACCTTTATCTGGTGATTTGTCCTTGGCTGTGCCACATGTCAGGCCAATAAGGTCAATACCCACCCTTCAGTTCCCCAACTATCCCAACTCCCCTCTGTCGCCACTCGCCTGTTCCAACAAATCTCGGTCGATCTCATCTTTGGCCTCCCAAAGGTGGATTCCTTTGATGCTGTTTTGGTCGTGGTCGACCATGGGCTTATGAAGGGGGTAATTTTCATCCCCTGCTCTAAAAGTATTGATGCCGAAGGCATTGCCAAACTATTTTTCTCCTCCATATTCCCTAGGTTCAGCCTACACGACACCTGCATCTCCGATAGAGGCCCCCAATTTGCCTCTGCCTTTGCTCACGAACTGGCATGCCTCCTGAAGTATGACTTGAAATTGTCCTCTGCATACCATCCTCAAACTGATGGGGAGACAGAACGAGTCAACCAGGAACTGGAGACCTATCTCCACATCTTCTGTCAAGGAAGACCCAGTGATTGGGCTGCACTCCTACCGACTGCTGAGTTCTCGCACAACTCCGCCACTCATTCCTCCACAAAACAGACCCTGTTTTATCTAATGATGGGTTACCAACCACGGGCCTACTCCCCACTAGGAAAGACCTTCCTCCCTGCCCTAGAAATCCACCTCTCTCTAATCTCTAAGGGACGTGATGAAGCACTGGCTGCACATCAAAAGACCCAACAATTCATGAAGGAACGGATAGCCTCCCGATTCCAACCCTGGAAGGTCGGAGATAAGGTATGGCTGGAAGCCACCAATCTCCACTTCACTTACCCCACCCGAAAACTTGCCCCCAAAAGAGAAGAACCCTTCGAAATCACCCAGGTCCTCTCGTCCATAGCCTATTGACTCAAACTTCCCCCCACCTGGAAGATACATGATGTCTTCCATGCCTCCCTCCTTTCCCCCTATCGAACCACTGCTGAACATGGACTGAACTTCCTCCACCCTCCCCCTGATCTTCTTGATGAAGAAGAACAATATGAAGTGGAAGCTATCCTTGCCCATTGAGGAACAGGAACCAGGAGGCGATACTTGATCAAATGGGCTGGTTACCCGTCATCTGAAAATACTTGGGAACCCGAGAGCAACCTCTCCCATGCACAGGAAACTCTTGATGAGTATAAGAAACTCTGCTGGACTGCTGCTGATGGTTGATGTCTGACCGGACATTTCTCTGCCTCCTCATTAGCATTTATATCCTCGCATCCTTCATAGCTCTCACCCCATCCACCCTCCTCTTCTTTCACCTCTGCAAAGATCTCCACCACCAACCACCCCCTCTCTCCTGAATCAACCATGTCCTTGGCACAGGCTGCTTGCACTGCCTCCGAACGTCATGTTCGTGCAGCCCACCTCCCAGCCCTCCATCGACAGTTTCTATATTTGGCTATCCTATCCTTGCCACAGCTCATAGCTCTGGTAGAAGTGACTCCCCTTGTACGATCCAGTAATCTTCTCACTCTGCTGATTGCCCTTTCTTCTGTTTTAAACACCACCACCATTTATCTTGCCCACTTCCCTGTGACACTTGAGATCATGGAACCCCACGTCCAGGGATTCCATCTAGGACTGTCCAGGATGAGAGTCAACCTACTGGAAGCCCTCCTTGCTGCAGATTTCGATGGAGCCATCATGTCCCTTGCCCCAGAAGAGATTTGGCCGGTTTTCCAACCCATTTACTCTTCCATGACAGCCGCTCAGGTTTGTCGTTACAAAGAAACCAATCTCATCCTCGTTGCTCCTCGACCTCTTGCTGAACATCTCACTACTCCTCCTCCTTGCACCAGAACTCCCACTCCATCTCCACCTTGCTATGAGTCCCCTCCGCCTGCCCCAGTTTCTATTCCAAGAGCTTCTACCATTCCACCTGCTCAGGAACGACTATCCGTCCCTGACCGTGTACTCCCCTCGCCACCCCACCCCACTATCCTACCAGAAAACCTTGCTGCCACCCAGTGCTTTCAGTGCCACTCCACCAGCCACTTTCACAAGGACTGCTCCCATTACTGCTGCCCCAAATGTAAGACCTGGGCTCCAGGGCACAATAGTAGTCAATGCCTCATGCTTCAGTGCAATAATTGCCAAAATTGGGGCCATGGGACCTCCTACTGTCCCCTCATCCGGTGCTCAACTTGTGGGGAGATGGGACATGACAGATACATATGTGATGTTGACCTCCAGCTTGATGCTGACAACTACGAGGTCAATGAGGGAGACCCAGATTGGCCAGACTGTGACTAGAGATGTTGAGGCAGGGCCTCGATTCTACAAAGGGGGTAATGTTATGGTTTTATTTCTCTCAGGTCACCTCCTACTTTTATTCCTTCTTCAACTTAGGGAGGGACCAATCACCTATGAAGTGTATGTTCCATATTTGCTTATTCTTTACTCTGACAATATTCACCTCATCCCATTGCTGTGATTGTGCTGCCTTACTGTGGACTATATCCTCCATCACTGCTACCTCTCTCTTGGGCAGTGCATTTCCATCATTCACATACAGCCTTACTATAGATAGTTGCTTAGCCACTTGGTCTGTGTGCCAGTAGCAACTCCTTAAATAGCTGCATCCTGTGTATCATAATCCTTAGCTAGTTCTATGCAATCTACTGTGCACTACTTGCTCCTCTCAGCTTGATCTCTCTCTCACTTTCTTCCAAGAGTCTTACAACTCTGAGGGACATTGCGCCTCTCTGTGAGTGCCTCCCCTTGGTAGATAAGTGTGGAAGTTAGCCAAGTACAACTCGTTGCACAACGGAGTGGGCCTTTGCGTTACACATAGGAGAGGAGAGGAGCACATAGGCATACAATATAGTATCTGTTTCTGTCAGGGGGAAATGTCGCATAGTGTCATATCTGTGCCAAACCAGCCATCTCCACCTCCTCCAGCCCCTTCTCTGACCAACTCCAGTCTCCTCCATCTCTGTTACATTCATTTCCCTCATACGCAGACTCCTATTTATCCTCATTGCTGTTCCGTTTCGATATCCACGCCCCCATGCTCGCTATCTCAAATTCCTTGTTTCTTTTGAGTTGCCCGAGGCGCTGACTCTCCACCTTTTACAATAGTGATTCCATACTTTATCTTCAGACTGCATCTCCTAAGCCTGCTCTCTCGCGCAGGCTCGTGATCCACCTACCATATTAGTATCATCCTCACTTGTTTCCTCTCCCTCTTCCCATGCCTACCTTTAGTTGGTCCGTGCACATCCTGCCTAGTATAAAGGTAGAACTACAACCTGTCTTGTACTCTAAGCTAGTGCTATGCAATCTATGTGTTCCCCAGAACAACCTTGCCCTTGCCTCTTGCCTTGCCAAAGGCTCCAACTTGATCTGTCTCCATGCCATCGTGAGACATAGCGCCTCTTCGTGAGTGCCTCCTTGCAAAGCATAGGACACGTTAGCAGTTTGACAGAACATGCTACATAACAAAAGCACTAGCTTATCCTCCCATCCCTCCTATTATTGGAGAAGGGTGAACCCCCCCCTGATTAACAATGTCTTCCAGAAGAATTGCTGGATTGTTGAATCCAAACCAACCCCCAGAAACACCACATTGATGTAACGCCCTACTAGAACAAGCAATCCACAGATCTGTTGCTAGAGGAGAGTCCTCCAAACCAGAACCAATAGAGGTCGAAGAACCTGAGCCAGTAATTGGACCGGGAAGCCCTGCTGACCTGTGGGCCACCCCTTCCCTAGCACCTACTCATTGTCTTGAACAAAACACTTCCACTGCCCTTTCAATAACTAGTTACCAGTCGCCCCCTCCAGCCCAAACCACTCAGCAGACCCTACCTATCCCACCACGACAGCTACCCTCCCCTGACTCATCTGATAATGAAGGAGACGACAATATGACCTCCAAACCCATTGAGCTTAAGATCGGGACCCCCGCTGATTATGACAGGGAACCATCCACCACCAAGTCATGGATGCTCGCTGTAGAAACCTATCTTTTGATCAATGAAGAAATTTATACCACCAATGCTAGAAAAATTGCCTTCACCCTCTCATATATGAAAAAGGACTCTGCACTCGCCTGGGCTACCATTTGCCAACAAGAGGCAATGACAAAGACTCCCCTGTCCTTTGGAACCTTCCTAGATTTCAAGAAAACCTTTGCCACGGCCTTTGAGTTAACAGATATGGTAGCAAATGCCACCAAGAAACTAGTCACTCTACAGCAAAACTCCATTGATAACCTCCATGGTTATGTCTTCCAGTTTCATCTTTTTGCTGCCACATCTGGAATAATGGCGGACAATGCCCTCATTGCTCTGTTTGAAAAAGGGCTCCATAGCTACCATCGAAATCGCATGGCAGGATTAGAAATGATCCCTAAGAAAATTGGCGATTGGTACTCAAAGGTCGAAGTCTTTGAAGCAAACAGGGCCTGCTTCTCCCAGAAGAACGAACTGAACGGAAGGAAGATGTTCCAACGATCCTTCACCCCCCATTTGACCCCTACTTGAGACCCAAATGCCATGGACATTGACGCTCTTAATCTTTCTCTGGTCAAGTGGCAAAGATGCCTCAAAAACAAGCTATGTTTCATTTGCAAACAGTCCAGATGTTCCACAAAGAACTGCCTGAACTATACTCCCCCTCCCCCACGACCATCTAAGAACCCCACCCAACTCCGCACTGCCACCACCACTCCATCAACAGAACTAACCCAATATGTCAACACTCTCATAACTGGAGGGAAGTCCTCAGAGGAAGTGTTGAAAGAACTGAAGGAAACCTTTGATGTACCAAAGGAATCCATCGCCTCCATCAAAGAAGTAGTGGAAGAAGATCAGAAGGATTTTTAGCATGGAGAGATGAGTCAACGCTCCCTCTCCAAAAACCTCCTGTAGTAATCATCTCTGAATCAAATAAATCGATCCGCGTACAAATCAGACTGTCTGCTAAAGGAAAAAATGTCGACACAACTGCTCTCATCGATAGTGGAGCAACTGGAATGTTCATCAACCCCTCCCTTGTCAAACGACTACACCTCTCTCCCATCCCCCTAGATACACTGATACAAGCCCTCAATGTTGATGGGACCCAGAACCAGAAAGGAACTATCTGATCCTCTGTAACTATAGAAACCACCATGGCAAATATCTCCGAAACCATGCACTTAATGGTGATAGGACTAGGACGTTCCCAGATCATCCTTGGGATGATGTGGCTCCAATCCCACAACCCACAAATTGACTGGACAAAAAGAACTATCACTCTGTTGAACCCACCTCTTGATGTGTATGATCCAGTATCTGTTAGCGATCTAACACTCTGGCATCCGACAACGCCAGTAAGCTAAGGCTTAGCCAAGGCTTAGCATCTGTTAAGGTACTTAGACGGTTTATTTAATATTACGATAATCTTAGGAAGCCTAGACAAAGAGGCTAGACTAGTGACGTCACAGGTACGCCTCACGGCATGACGTCATAGCTAGGTACGATACCTGCCCTAAGGTGGCCCATGCGCATCTGCCGGCCCTAAGTACATAGCTAGACACTATAAGTAGTCCAATAGACAAGCCCCAAGGACTTCAAGCGAAGTCTCCTTGTTGGTTTCCCCATAAACCTCTTGACTGAGTCTGAACCCTTCTAAAGGTTCCTCTTAAAGCCTTCGCTTAGACGCTCCTTAAGACGTCCCTAGTGACCCCCAAGGGGTAGTCATGGACTCTGTCCCTCTGACTTTACGATTCCTCTGACCTTAGGGTTATGGGTTGTAACATATACTCAGTATCTTGGAATAGACTAAAAGCGGTAAGCTTTGCTATTTGGTTCATATCCAATGAATACCATCTCTTCAGCATTTGGAGAGAGTTTGTCTTGGCGAATCTCTGGTTGTAGCCAAACATATGTACGTTCGAGTTCCAAAGACCCTGAAGTAAGAAACATCAGGTTTCTTGTCTAAGAAAACTTGTGTAGGAGTCTTCCATAGTAAACGTCGAACAGGTTGTCTGTTGTAGATGTGTAGACTTGTTTCTACAGCATCTTGCCAAAAAACCCTAGGTAGGCATGCATGTTGCATCATGGCTTTCACTTTGTCGAGGATAGTTCAATTGAACCTCTCTGCACAACCATTTTGTTGCAGAGTATGAGGAGCAGATGTCTGATGTGTAATTCCTCTGGTCAAGAAGAATGTCTGCAGGGTAGAACCCATAAATTCCCCACCACAGTCTGAATGGATGGAGGAAAGAGTCGTGGCAGTTTGAGTTTCAGCCCAAGAGACCATCGCTTGGAAAGAAACGCCAACGGCATCTTTGGTGCAAATGCAAGCCAGTACAGCATAGCCAGAAAAGTCATCCACAAAAGTGAGGATGTAGCGAGCACGAGTGCAAGATTCAACAGGCATAGGACCCATCAAATCAGTGTGCACAAGAGCTAAGGGTCGAGTGGCATGTTTGGAAGAGTCGTGTCAAGGTAAGTTGGTCATCTTCCCCTGAATACAGCCTTTACAGGGTGTATCAGCAGAAGGAATCACCAGAGATGGAATGCCAGAGGTATTCTTGATCACTTTGCATAAAGCGTTTTTGGACGTATGACCAAGACATTGATGCCATAAATGATAAAGATCTTCCTTTGTAAGGGCATTGACCAAGTGAACTTCAGTAATCTGGCGTGACTGAAAGAAGTGCAGTTGGTTCTGTGGCATCAAGGCAGATGCCTGCAATACCAAGGTACCCTTGTTGTTCCAGATCTTCAAAAATTGCTCTGTGATCTCACAGCAATAGCCATGGGTAGTCATTTGAATGACAGAAAGTAATCTATGAGCTGCTTGGGGCAAGTACCATACTCCATGTAGGGTGATAGGAGGAAACTTTTTATTCCCATTCATCTGTTGGATGATAATCATGCCAGGTCCAGTCATAGAGACTGTTTGTCCATTGGCAACCTTTGCATGAACTTTGGCTTTATGGAGGTGCACAAAGTCTTCCTTGAAGGGAGTGATATGGTCTGTACAACCACTGTCAATCATCCAATGATCCTTATTGAACTGTTGATGACTGAAAGGTAGATCTCCATGATTTTTGCAGTCTTCACACACCGGATAAGCCTCAATGACATAGTCATTCTCATCATCAATATAAGGAAAAACATCATTATCCAAAGGGAGTGCAAATACTAGTCTGGCACTTCTCAGTTGTGCCAAAGGCCAAACACGAGTGGTCTCCCTTGGTATAATTGTCTCAAGGTTGTCTATATTTCCAAAGTGATGAGTGGAGGAAATTATTCCACCAAGAGAAATTGTCTTGGCACATTTCTGTTTCTTCATCGGCTGTCCCTTTGGTTTTCAAACTGCTTCTACAGTGGGGACTGTTTCTCTAGAAGTGGGTTCGAAAGGGCTGTGCCATATCCATTCCAATATCCATCACAAAATCTTCTTCCAAATGATTTGCGAAGCATTCGCAGGGATCAAAGTCTTCATTTTCTTCATTATGTACTCTCATGAAGTTCATCAATTCTTCACCATCTTCTTCATCAATTTCTTGAATGAATGCTGTGGTCTCTGAGTTATTTTCAACAGCGTTCATAAAACCTTCCATTTCAAAAGCATTGCTGCATTTCTTCTACCATCTACACTGATATTCTTCTCACTTCCATTGCTTTTTAGTCTCCTTTCCTTTTCCTTTATCAGAAGAGGAAGGTTGTCCTCCTTGTTGTTGATTCATCTGAGAAGAAATGGGCTTAGAAGAACCTTGTTGTGGTCAGTTCTGTCTCTTCTTCTGTTGACCTTGCCAGTTGGTATTCTGGGGTGGTCCTCAATGAATAACATTGGTACAATTAGCACCAGAGGTAGAACTTTCAGCATATGGAATGTTGGATAGACATGATGCGAGTGAATTGTGACCTTTAGGAGAAGTGGGAAAGGTCTTGCAGAGATTAAGCTCTGATTGAAGCCTCTTGACGACTAAGTCAAGGTTGAATTGTGCAGCATCTGTGGAAGAAACTAAATTGGAGGCGAAATTGAAGAAAGTATCTGGGAGTCCACAAAGGGCTATGAATCCTTTCATATCTTCTGAAAGATTCATCC
>JBBPKI010001266.1:0-13685 GCA_038089155.1 Nevesoporus exiguus
GGGGTTGATTGGTAAGAGCAGAGAGAGTTTTGGTCACTTGAACAGCATTCTCTGCTCTACAGGAGGAGATTAGGTGAACAGCATGGCAAGCATTGGTAGGAGAAAGCTTGGATGGACATCCACCAGTGGCCTTCTGAAGGTCTGGGCACTCTTGGGAAGATAGCCTTGATATAGTAGCACATCCAATACCAAGCTGGGTGGCAATAATATGAGCTGACTGGCCAGCATCAAGCTGAGCAAGGATAGTAGCCTTTTAATCAGCAGTGAGAGATCGCATGATGATGGAAGTGGAGAATAAGAGTGTGTGGGAACATTTTGAAACTCAGACATACTATTTATGTATGTATCTTTTTTTGTAGCATCAACAAAGCCAAATACAGCTGGATTTGACAGAGATTTCAATCATGAAATCAAAAGTACAAAAACCAGCCCAATGAGGTAGTCATCTTGTAATGGTCACACCTGAGATACAACCGAAAAAGTTCACACAAGATATTAGATAGTTTTGTGTCATCATATTGTCCCAGAGTTTATCAGTATTTACAAGCAACCAATTAATTGACAAATTCTATATAAATCAGCAAAAAATTTTACTAGCTTTATTCATTCACAGAGAATAAACATTTATGACTGACATAGGTAATCTTTGTTGGTCAAATGAGGATTGATTGACATAATCACACACTTGTGGAAAGTAAGTATTAAATAAGAGCAGCATACATTTTAGATGTCAAATCTGGAACATGATCATTGTACATATTCAGAAATACATTTTACATTTGTTAAGCAGGTGGATGCTGGCTCTGGTGACAGTCAGAGAGTTAGGAATTGATTACCAAAATGTTCACTGTCAGAATTTATTTACTGATTTTAAGCATGTCCAAGGAACAGTTTAGGGGCCCACTCAGTATGCCACTCAGTGGCCCCCTCAAGTGGGTTCCCAAGGGCACCCCTGTGTATATGGCTCCTGCAAACTAATGTCAATTTCCTGGTACTGGTGGGAAGTATCGTACAGACCAGGCTGGGAATATCAACATTGTCATGGGGAAGAAACATAGAACAGGCCCCAGCAGCTAAGCCTTGAAACCAGGTGTCATTGTACCAGTTGTGAGGCAATCCAGGGATTGCAGCTGATTGCATGTCCTTTCTTCCTGCCTCCCAGTGATGCTGCAGTGAAGAATTTCCAATGTGTTTGGACAACATTTTCATTTGGACAGTGGGTTCATACATCTCGAGGGTCTTGAATAGGGTGGATATCTGGGAATTAATCCAAGGCAGTTTGACATGTTGTAGAACCTTGGGCTTCAAGGTAGATGGCTCATCTGTCTCATTGCCACTCATACCTTCCACACCAAGCCGATGAATTATTTGCTGGATAGCATCCCACTTCTCTGGGCCTTGAAATCGATTTTGCGACACTATTTTTGAGCACCTGGCAAATGTCTTCAAGAACAGTCAGTACACCCGCATGACTGTTGAAGCTCAATGTACCCCATGGCAATGTGTGGTCATTCTGTCCATTTTCTGATGTCTCTCCAACTTCTGGCCTTCTTCAGTGGCTGGTCTGGCTTGCCTTCGATGAGCTTGGTATGTTTGGACTAATTTCTGTTTGCAAATTTTGTGGATATCTTGAAGGTACATTGTGCGCTTGTTGTACTTGATGTCTTGATATTCACCCACTTTGAGTTTAGTGAGAAAATCGAGTGATAAGAGAGCAATAGCCTCAGAATTCCACTGAGAGGAGGTCAATGGGTGGCATCCCCAATTGAGAGCAATCTGATCTAGAGAAGGAGGGGAGGAGCCATCCCTGTTGAATGCTTCAACAGCTTCAGGGGGTGCCAATGCTGGAAGGGAATTGTTGGACTTCTTTGCAATGATGTTCTTTTCCCGAAGGTAATCCTGAAAAACCTTCTATATAGCTATGTCAGTGGGTGCTTGCCAAATTCTTACATATACTTGCATGCAGATGATTTATCCTTCCCTGTGGCCCTGGTTTCTTCTGATGGTGCAGTATGACAGTATCATTGTCCGAGCTACAACCTGGATCCTCTGCCTTCGAATTTGAATTGCCTCTGATTTAACTTCTGTGCTGCAGACACTCGAACTGTGATTGAATCAGTTTCTTCAGCTGAGGAATGCAAGCATCAAGAATTCCTTGAACTGCTGGTTCAACAAGAGCTGCAGCTGTAGCATTCACCATAGCAGCTATCTCTTGATTGATTATCAATCCTACACTTGCTGGTAGGTTCACCCTGGAGGGTCTTCCTGTGGAGCTCAGCATTGCAGCCAGAGACACTTGAGGGACACTCCCAGCGGCTGAAGCTTGCACAAGCTGAGGGGTAGGGGATGTCACACCTTGCATCTGTATGGTACTGGCCCCAGCACTGCTGGCTGCATGAGGCTCAGCTGCCAGAGTTGTTGGTAATGTGGAGGGGCATTGCACCTGTGCCAGCCCTTGAGCAGGTTGAAGTGGCTTTGGATGTTGGTATATGGGTGTTGAAGTTGGAGGTGGACATAGATGCAGAGATGAGAGTGGGGGTGAGGGTGAGGGTACTGAGGTCCAGGGCAGATGTGGAGGGGGTGGGTGCAGATGTGAAGGTGCTGAGACGGAGAGTGGGGGGGGAAGTATGGGTGATGGTACTGAGGCCAGGAACAGATATGGAGGTGGGTGCAGAAGTGAGGGTGTTGAGACTGGGAGCAGAGGTGGAGGTTGGGATGAAGGTGAGTGCAGGGGTACTAAGGCCATGCATGGATGGGGAGGTGAGTGCATGGAGGGATTTGAAGGCCAGTTTGTGGCTGTCAAGGTCGATTGTGGATGTGGCAACATCAGATCAGCATTACCAGGGGTGTTTGTATCCATTGAACAAGCTGGGCTGATCTGGGCATCTGGGAATATCGGAGAGCAGTAGGAGTCTTCATCCATGGGAGTGCCTTCAGTAGCAGGAGGGGTGGCGGTCAGGTGGTCAGGCAGTCCAGTACCTAGCAATGAGGGTGAGGTTGGTGAACCACAGCAATTCATAATGGGTGAGCTCGATCTTTGGAAATGGCCAAGCTGGCAAAGTTCATGGGGGCCACAAGAATGAGAATCGCATTCCCTGTGGTCGCTTGTTGCAAACTTGCACCCAAAGACATGGCCTCAATATGGATGCTGTGATGGGGGGCTGCAGTGTGGCAAGGTATTTCTGGCAGAACTCACAAGGTCCTAAGGGGACCCTACAGCAGAAAGGTTTACAGGAACCTGTGGAACTGAAATGAGAATCCTGGCTCCTCAACAATGGGGCTATGAAATACCAGGAATTTATCACTATCAGGAGTTGCAGGTGTTACTTTGCCCTCAGTGGAGGTTTCACCCTCATTAGCAACTTCGCCTGCACCACCAATTGCGTGCAATCAAGATTTGAACCAAGTGTAAGAAGTATATGGAGTAGAACGGGTGGTATCTGAGGATGCCTTCGCTTGTGCATGAATACCAACTTGATGGTCTGGAAGCATGGGTGCATGAATAAGTCGCTGGCGAAGACTGTAAATGCTACATTTGGAAAATTCACCTGCCTACTGTGATTGAGTGGCAGGCATCTATAAAAGTGGGGCACTTACTGTTCAAGATATTCTCCCAATTGCCTCCAATGTGGATGCTGGCAAAATTGGGACACCAGGATCTTCGGTGTGGATGGGCATCATACTGGCTGAGGAAGGCTGCATCAGCCGGGCAGAGTGTAGAGGGCCGACCTTACAGGCCAATAGTTCTTATTTTCCAGTCACATCAGGCAGGACTAACACAATAATCAATTAGCCAATACACAATAAAGTAGCATACTTGAGTACCTACCCACTAGCCCAATGGGCTTTTTGTTATTAGATAGATGGTAGATTGTTGTCCTAGATATGCTATTATCATTTCAGCAGTTTGTGCAGCATGATGATTCAGATAACTCATCAGCTTTTTTTTGTTTGTGCAGTGGCACATTGTGATGGATCAAACAACTCATGGACAGGCTTATTTTTTTATTTTGGCATGGCAATGCCTTGCAATGACGTTGCAAGTTGCATACATAATTACATATTGTATTCTACAGCTACAGTTGGAGTGGTATGACCGGACAAATGATGGAAGAAGAAGAAGAGTAGCCTGAGAAAAAAAGTGGCCTAAATAGTGTCGAGCAAGTTCAAGCACATGACACACCATGTGATAGTGACCTAAATAGCATCCAAAAACAATAGTATACTATAGTATAGTACATTATAATTATAATATATAAGAGTGCTACACTTACAGAATAAGATCGCTATGCTACTGACTAATAAGGCCCTCGTGCCACTGAATAAGACCACTATGCCTATCTAGTTACAACAGTGTAAAATACAAGGTGGCTAGAAATACATACAACTACCTGTAAAATACAAGGTGATGCTAGAACTGCATGCAGCTACAAAATATATGATGAATATCAGAAGATATTCATGCAAATAATCCTCACTCACCACTGTCTATGCCATTCTGCTTCTGTTCAACTTGTGGCCATGGGGGAAGAGAAATCACTAGAAATGAGAGGCGCATGCACATGAGGAACAACTGTGCTGACCTTGTTCTGGAAGACAGTACTAGCATAGGACGATCTAGGCAGGTAAGCTTCATGCATCGCCTCAATGCTATGTATAACTTACATTTGCAAGCTGTCGGCACCTGGAACAGACAAACAGGACCAAGCACAGCTGGATGACATTGCTTGAGGACTCTTCAAGTTAACTCTGGAGGACAGGGGTATGTATATGGAATGTGTCAGGAACACACACACCCATTGGACAGGCCATAACTGTCAAGTCTAAAGGCAGTCATGTAAGTGCTCACAGCAGCAGAAAAGTTAATTTCTCTTACCTTCTTCACAGCTTGAAGAGATGGCCGAAGGGGTATCCAAACTTGCCCTGGATAACAGGACTGTACCTGCTCAGCTAGGAGAGCAACCATCCATACAGCCATCTTCTACAGTGACCAAGGAAGCAAGTGCTGAGGGAGTGTTCACTATGCTCCTTTTAGTCGATCATGAGATGCATCGTCATGCAAAGATCATACAAGAGATAATGGAAGGGCTGAGCACTCGTGGAAGCCAAGAAAAGGTCCACTCAGCATTGAACAAGCAACTAAAGTGAGTTCAGGGGGGGTTAGACATGATTGGGCAGCTGGACACACAAGGAGATGAAACTAATGAAATGCTGCAACAGGAGTTGCAAGGCCACATGGAAGTTCTTCTGGAGGTGATCAAAAGCATTATCACAACACTGGGGACAAAGGAGTTCAGAAGACATGTTCCAGAAAGAAAATGCAGCACAAGTCATTGATACTGGTAGGACATACCTCTCTTGATGCGCCAGCCTTACACACACACTTTAACAGATGCAAAGTTCCAACTAAACTTTCACCTCACCAATCCCCTCATCCTGTTGAGTTTACTTATAGCAGTGATCCTGAATGTATTTGGTCAACTCACCACTCATGGTGTAATGTCACTCTGGGTCTCCTGGATTTGTTGCTGAGCACAGTGGTTAGCACAGAGTGCTATCCCAATGCCGCAATAGAGACATGGACAGCTACCCAGGGCAGTTGCCTTCCTTGTGATCTATGCTCAGTGTGCAAAAAATTCAATCTTGAACCTTCTACGCACATGTACACTGCTTGTACCAGATGCTGTTGTACATATGCTCCAACCTTCAAGAAGGTGGTAACCTACCCCAAGTGCTGTACCTTCACAAAGTATCATAGTAGCAAGCTGTGTGGTCAACTTCTCATGAAAACAAGGAAAAACAGTGATACCAGAGCGGCCATCCCAATCAGGCCATTTGTCATACAGGACTACAACTTCTTGGCTGGTTTATTGAGCTGTCCAGGACTAGAGGACACAATGGAACATGGGACTAGATTAAACAACAAGTATCAATTATGGGATATAAAGGATGGAGCTGGAATCACTGAGATATTAGGCCCTGACAGCAAGCCATTCATGGATGGGCTTGAACGAAGCGATCTCAGGCTAGCATGGAGCCTCTCAGTCAACTGGTTCAATCCTCAAGGGAATAAGACTGCTGGAAAAAAGAAGTCAGTTGGTTCTATTGCCATGGCCTTACTGAATCTTCCCCTGAGCCTTCAGTACAAACTGGAGAACCTTTACATGGTAGGGATCATCCCTGGCCCTTGGGAACCTTCGCTGGATGAGATACATCACTTCCTCCACCCCCTTGTTGACTTCTTTTTACCTGCATGGCAGGATGGGATCTGGTTCACAAAGACAACCCTGCATTCAGAAGGTAGATTAGCATGATCCATCATTGCACTAGTGGTAAATGACTTACCCACAGTGCAAAATGTGGGGAGTTTTGCAGGGCCTACTTCTGAACATCTGTGCCATCTTTGCTGGATGCACAAATCAGACAAGGGTGACTTCACCCACAGGACCTGGAAGCGATGTACCTATGAAGAACATCTAGAAGCTGCAAATAAATGGCAGGATGTGAAGACAAAGAAGGAGTGGGATAAACCACTCAAAGAGAATGGGGTATGATGGTCCGAGCTCCTCTGGCTTCCATACTGGGATCCTACAAGATTTTTTGTTATTGATGGGATGCATAACCTCTTCCTCAGCCTTGTCCAATATCACTTTAGGGAGCTCATTGTGATTGACAAAATGGCAAATCAAGAACAATGCTGGTTCTCAGCTTCTGTGTCTGCAGCCAAACCACCAAACAAGGAACTCGAGAAGGGAAGAAGACTGCTTCAATCAGGGGCAACCACCACATCTATGAACCAACTTTGCATACCTGTTTTACAGGCCCTGGTGCAGGAATCCAGGAAATCCAGTCTCATTGTGGCTGAAAAAGCCAGGGTGACAAAGAAAGTCCTGATAAGCACGTTAATGGTGAGTATGCAGCTTGAGCATGTGGGCATAAGAGAACTAACCAGAATAATCATAAAGGCAAGCCAACCTAAAGTACCACACCTGGATATGACTGCTATGATCATAGATGAGCCAATTGCGGGAACCCTGTTAGGAGATGAGGCTGTGGAGGACTGCAGTAATGCAATTATCAAGATGAAAAAGAAAAGAGACTTGAACAAACCATTAATGAATGCAGAAATCCAGGAAATACAAGACCATCTGCACATGATCAGACGACCAAGATGTCATTGAGGGCCTCCAACCAACCTTGGTAATCCTGAGCATGGAAAACTTAAGGTGGAACAATGGCAGACATCAATTGAATTTGACTTACCTGTAATCTTCATGAAATTGTGGGCAAGTCAGAAGCCTTCAATGGGGGATGCCAAAAAGGATTTACGCAGGCAAAAGCTAGCCCACAGCACAATGCTTCTTGCCATGGCCATATGATGGGGAATGTCTTACATGACCTCAGATCAGCATGTGCAGCGATACAAAGAGTACATAACAATGTACCTTGAGTTGCTCAGAGATGTGTTTCCCGAGATTGAGTGGAGACCAAACCATCATGCAGCATTGCATGTAGATTATTTCCTACACCGCTATGGCCCAATGCATGGCTGGTGGATGTTCCTGTTTGAACGCATCATAGGGCATCTGCAGAAGTCTAAAACCAACTATAAAATTGGTGAGTGGTGTACCAAGCCTGTGACAGACTTTTTTTTACCTTGAGAGTAGGTGAACTGGAGGAAACTATGCTAGTGACGATGTGTGCGGCTGTTCGAGTGAAGGCAATCCTGCAGCACCCTGAGGTGCCTGACATTATCAAGAATGCAAACTTTATCATGACACAATGCCATGATACCTTCGATACCGAGCTGCTATCTCAACCTATAGGGAATCTTGTTGAGAAACAAGAGCCTGCTATTCAATGGAAGATGCATGGACCTGGGAAAGGTATGGTGCTAACCTCTGATCTGTCAATGGTGTTAGTGCAGGCCAATGTTGACATATGAGATAATACTATCTTTGAAATGATCTTGTGTTTCACAAGGGCAGGGCTCCAAAATGCCACTCAAGCAGTTGGCAGCAATGATTGCTATATTTGCTGGGAAACACCTTCAGGAGAGTTGATCCCTGGGGTGATCGAGTACATCTTCTCTATCTGATCTGATGAGAACGAGCCACAATATTTTATAGCAATGTGCAATAACCTACCTTGCCCAATGACTATATTGGACCCCTTTCATGCCTATCCAGACTTTGGAGCAGGACTCTGGAGGGAGACTTATGCATCAGACCTGCATGTTTTTCTGGCCACAGAGAATACTTACTGCCCTGTTATCAGTATGCCCTGGGGGGACAGCTTGCTGGCTGTCAAGTCTTTGGATAAAATAATGAAGTAGTCGCATTGTATATCTACATAAACTCAATGTCACTTTGGTTCATGAACAGCTCAGAGATACTTACCAGAAATCAATCCAACTTATCTGCATTATTGGCTACCTGAGCAGATGGGTAGTGATGTAGGCATGCATTTGTTCACATGTGGTTGGGTACAAGTATTGTACAGGTATTGTACTGATCAGGGTAAAAGACACTGAGTGGCAAATCAAGTGGTATATCAACCACTATGCAAACAGTAGGGTAGAGCACAAGAGAAACTCAGTACGTCAAGACTACAATTCCAAGACCACCTGGATTGTGTGCTGCTCCCATAAACGAGTTGTGTAGAGAAGTCATTTCAGCTGTGGGAGCAAATACACGTCCAGGGACAGGCATTATGGATTTCACACTAGGGAAAACTTTCATCCAGGGTGCACAATGTTGCTGTGTGATTTGAGCCAATCAATAGGTGCATCAGAATGGTGTCACTCACCAAAATTTCTTCATCCTCTTCTGTGGCAGTATCAAAGGCAGCGGCTAATCTGAGTCGGGCAGCCCTGCATGTCTGCAGTTCATGCTTTGGCAGGGTTAGACTGCCCTTAGGAATAACTGATGTTGACCCTCAATAGAAAGCTATCTTCAGCTCCTCCAAATTGAGGAGGAACTGAGCACAATTGAGCACTTTAGATATCTGCAAAACACAACGCTTGAAGTTAGTGAGTGTGACCAAGAGAAGGGTTATCCGTCCAGGGTTGCAGAGTTGTCTCAGAAAATGCTTCAAATAGCCAGGCAGTCCTCCAAGTATTCGTAATGAAGGAAGCTTGATGGAGTGGACTAACAGTTGCTGGATCTTCTCTGCATTACCACATGGAGTGATGACCAAGGATTGGATACCATCATGGCACTGGAGGAAAGGGATAAGGGTGCCAACAGAGCATTGCTCGTCAATGTGTAGGCATCATAGGTGGGGGAGATCCAAAGACTGCAGAAGCTTCCTTCACATGCTGGAACACAGCTTGGTGTTGTGCAGATTGAGTTCGTGCAATGGAGAGTCATGAAGGGTCGACAAGGTAACAGTGATCATAGGTGGAGAAAATATAGTGTTGCCATGTGATGAAAATGAAGCAAGTTGGGTCCTGACAATTTGAAGAGGGTGTGGCAACAATGTGACTACTAGTTGGGGGACTGAATGAGCAGAGTAGGAGATGGCCCAACATCCAGACGCCTTGATGCTCACAAGAAGAGCAGCAGTGGAGGTGATGTGGTTCAGCGATCCACTACTGAAGAGACTTAGATAGATGAATGAGATGTTGGCACACTGGGGGGAGTCAAAGAACAGCTGTACAGCATGCAAGTGGTGAGCCTCCAGGTTGGTCAAGGAACAGAAGATGCTCCTTGGGCAGGTGAACTCAGCCATGCGCCTCCACACTACAAGCACCTTGCAATTTGTCTTGTCGATGCTGAGCAAGAGACCTCCTTTGAGGGCAAAGTTGAGGGCGACCAGGTAATGCGGGGCAGCTATGTTCTTCAAAAGGATGCAAACCCTGGTGCATGTCCAGAGATCCACAATCCCAAGATAATCGACGATTTAATGCAATGTTTCATTTGGAAGAACCATTAAGCTGACCGAGTCCTTGTCCTTGGGAAGATGCTACATTTTCAGTCAGAACTTACATTTGGATCTAGGATTGTTGATAGAACTCACCTGGAGATGTGTGATTGCAGCATGTAATTGTTTTGGAGACAGCAATTTAGAAAGATTGTCATTGCCGTCCCTATTCTGCTTCAGAAGCTGTTCTACAGGTTAGAATTGAGGGAAGGATCCTAGCTGAGAGGAACTTACAGGCGTAGATTGTGCCCACAGGGTATGTAGTCATTTCGGAGATGGCAATTCAGAAGGGTTGTTGTCGTCCCTACTTCGCTTGAGAGGCTATGCTACCAGTTAGAATCAAGAAAAGTATATCTGGTAGGGACATACCGAGCTCACAGCATGCAATCGTTTCATGGATGGCGATTCACTACAGTTGTTATCACCCAGTATCTACATGGGCTATTGATAAGACTTGCAGGGAACACATGTATATCTTATCAAACTGACCGGCATGAGCTTGGATATCACGGTCTGAAGACTGGAGTAACTGATACTGTTTCCCATTGGTGTTGCAGTAAGGAACAACTTCAAAGGTAGGTGTATAAATATATATGACTTTGCCATCTATTGATAGAGTTAAGCATAGGACTGGACAATAGAAGACCTCGATGTACTCTGTAACTATGCAAAACAGCTGGTGCTTCAATGGTGCTTGATCCTCGTCCATTTCATATTTTTTTGTCAGCGAATATTGCCATGACAAGATGGTATACTGATCATTAAGCATAGGGTTAAACAATAACTACGACACTGACACACTCTGTAACCATATGCACTGGATGGCAGCACTCAATGCCATACTGGGGGGCTTATTTTTCTGTTCCCTTTTGTGTATTTTTCTTTTGTTCTGTCAACTAGTATTCTAATAACTGGTAGGCTACACAATGGGTGGGGCAAGTGGCATAGTAATATGCTATATAAGTTGTGCTTAGTGGCACATTCAGAGACTTATTGAGAAAAGCGGAAGAGCTTGCATGAGAAGATTTTGGGCATAAGTAGTGTCCAGCAATTTTAATCATGTGAGTATTACCAAGGGCACTCACATGCTTCAAATCACTGGACACTATTTACGGCTGAAGTCTTCCCACACTAAGTCTTTCCCACTTGCTCTCATCATTCGTTGGAAATACACTAGGCTACTCATGGCTGCTCATTTGTAGTTGTAGCTCTTTATGTAATAAAAGTAAAATAATATATGTGAACTTGGTGAACCTGGACAATGAGAAGAAAAGGTGGGGGCTGATCAGTGGCATGGATGCAGGAACCACTTATTTTGTAGTCCTCCTGGTCAACCTCTGAACAAAAAAAGGAAAAAGAAAGCACTATGGTGGCCGATTGGTTACAAGGATATGGGGCTTGAGCAAGGTCAATCAATTACTCTTGCATCAGATGAAGCTCATGTTGTAATTGCAGATTGCCATGGTTTCCCCCTTGTTGCAATTCTGAGAGGTGCCCCAGTACCATAAAGCTAGGGGTGTTTTCCAAGGCATCCACAGTAAGTGATCATGAAGTGCATATCCCCACCTCATTCACTACCTTCTTGTTATTCACCCTACCATCACTATCCTTCTCAGGCCACCACTGGGCCGTCACTAGCCTTGTTTAGTACCACTGCCTTAAGACTCCTAGTCTCTCCCAGTCCTCCCTCATTGCTGGAAGAATACAGATGCACCATGCCAGGCCACACTTTGGGTTCACCTTTCCAGGTTTGCCTCCTCTTTTTCGATGTTGTCTTTCGAATTCACAAAAGCACACACAGGTCACTAACACTTCAAATGATTATTGACACAGGGTAATTCAGCAGCTTGCCTGCACTACATGGAAGATAGAGTGTGAACTTCACAAGATTGATGCCATACTCAGCGATATGGGTGATGAGGCTATGTTTGCAACCTCTCAGTCACCCAATCCAGTCATCAATGATGTTTTGATGATTGATGTTTTTGATGGCCCAGAGGTGAGTGTACAATTTGTTGGAGTTGCATCAGTTGTCCTGACCATCTCTGATTTAGGTCAGTTCTAGGTTCAGCTTCATGCACTTGGTGATGAGCTGCGTAGCTGGCTGTCTGAAGCTCCTTAAGGACAGGCTTAGTCCTCCTTTACCTCAGTGGTCACCTCACTGCAAGTCAGATGTGTTGCCCATAGGTGGGAGTCTCTGTATGCCTGGGGAGTGGAAGCAGCCCACTCCACTCTAATTTAGAATTGTAACTATGACTGTACACAGTGTAAAAATATGAAGTAGGGGAAAAGGAAACCTGGTTGTAGTTGTAATCGTCCGTAGTGTCAAACTCAAGGGTGTGCTTTTAGACTTTGAATGGTTGATCTAACTGGAAAGCAAGTCTATGAATGCCTCTAGCTAGTGTACCCCCCAGCAGTAACCCACTCGAAAGGTGGAATTCTGGGAACTGCTGGAACTGCTCAAGGGGTGCCCCTATCGGTTTCTGAAAATTTCCACTGGCAGACACCGCCATCCAGCCATGTGTGGCATCAGGTGACTTGCTGGATTGGTCATGCAGTGCAGTCATGTGACCTAACCACTGAACACTATTTGAGTCTTGCACTTTCTCACGAACAACTTCCTCTCCTCCACTCATGATCATGTAGTATGCCGCTCGAAGTATCCATCAAGGCCTATAGCTTAAGCCACAATGTTATTTATGTAGTAATCTATGATCTCTGGTAAAAACACAAAGGCCAGCAGGCCTGCTCCCCAAGTCCCCAAAAACATCAAAGAGCAGCCCATGATGAAGCAGTGGGCAGTGGAAAGGATAAGTCCTCATATATATACTTATTCTGATGGCGTCGACAAGTACGCTGTCCCTGCACTCAGCTGCACTCAAAGTTTTCAGCACACTATCTTGGTGAACATCCCCCTCCAGCTGTCTGTTGCTCATGATGCTGGGTTGCTTGTTATTGGAGGTGACAATGGCTATGCCCATATATTTGACTTGCAAATAGGAGCCTTTTATGATAAGTTGGAACATGGTGGTGGTATATTGTCATTTAGTATCAGTATTGTATGCTGATAATGTGGTCAGCTGGCGATCTGGTGGTTTCTGTAGCTGTATGTCCATAGATCATTCAGATTTCACACCTGACATTGCAGTAGACTCTGGAAAATAGTCAAGGATGTCTATTTGTGACCGGTAGTGTGTTAGAGGGTCATAGCAGTATCAAGGTGTGGACTCAGAGCTACCAGGTGAGTGGATTGCTCATTGTGAGTACTGAATATTACCTGACTGTATTTTTTCAAGGCCCCTGCACAGCCTGTGCTCGCCAACACTGAAGTTCAAGTGCTCATGTCCCTTAAGCAGATAGCTCTATTTGCTATAGTCTGTGTTTTTGTCAACATCCTTATGGGCCATGGCCCCCCTCCCTTCCTCCACGATATTTTGTTGCTGATCCTCAAGTACATCAGTACATTGTTATGACACTTAGATAGATCCTGTTTATTGTACCCATTGTATAGCTATTTTGTATGTATTTGAACTTGCCACTGTACCACTGCACATCCACACTCCATAACCCACTTCCCACAGGTCATGACATGCACTACTTAAGCCACTTGTCATTTAGCGCACTCTTTTTCCTTTCCATCTCATGGCCACCATAGCAGCACTAGTAGAACCACATGTAGTCTAGGAAGAGGTCAATATTCTACAGATGAAACTTTGTGTAGCATAGCTAAAAAAGCTTACAGAACTAAAAACAATGAACAC
>JBBPKI010001267.1:0-13675 GCA_038089155.1 Nevesoporus exiguus
CGACTGAGGTGAGCTAGCTATCATTCACATTTACTTACTCGAACTTACCTGTATGTAGATTGTCTCTCGACAGGTAATATATATAGTCCGTTGCACCGCACGACGACTGAGATTGTCTCTCGACAGCTGTCGTGCTCCCCTATTCCCGCGCATATATTCTATAAGTTTGCCCACCATCCACATTACGAATACGGAACTAGCGGTTCTGAAGGGAATCGTTCACTGAATGTCGTATCAAAAACCGTTGTGCAATTTATATTAATAGACGTACAGTATTGGACTGTCACTTGCGCCAGCAAACTTTAGTCCGCTCGTGTCACACCACAAAGGAGTATTCACTCAAATCACACACTGTAGATGCACTATTATATATTTTTCCAAGACCTGTACAGAATGTAGAGTACATCGACAATGTTTTGTGTGGTGATCTCGCTGTTGCTACTTATCGCTTCGGCACCACCACTTGCGCCAGCACGAAAATGGGAAATCTGTATTACTTAATCTAAATCCATTACCTAACAATCAGCATTGCTGTCGGATCCATGTTCATCATTGTTGTCGTCGCTACCGCTTCCTTCCTGGCATTCCTCACCATCGACATTTTCGACTGGCCTTGAACAAATTTAATTTACTTCCTTTTTATCTGACACTTTGCACGGCCTGCCCTGCTTTAGTTAAGGTTCCATTCTACAATTTTCCATCGAGCTCGCTTCAAGTGTGCATTACTGGTTAAGGTTTAGTGCATGATAAGATGACTGATAAGAGCAAAAAGAACACATCTCACCGGCATCTCGCTGGCAAGTGGCCTCAGGCCAGATTGTCCATTACAAACAATATATGTCAGTTTTGTGGTTATGAGCCAATGACTGAAATGCCCATCAATGGTACACTCGAAAAACTGTAAATTTCATGCTATCATTTCAATACTGCAAAAGACCAGACAGTATAAGCCCTTGTTTTTTCACATAATATTAGTCTATAGTACAATACAGCATGGTTAGGTACCTTACAAGAACCCTCTGCAGCAGGTGTGACCTTGTATTTCCACTTGGCGCAAGTGATGGTGGGTGGCGCAAGTGGCGGTCCAATACTGTACGAGTTACAGCATGCACCAGTTGAAGGCAGGTCAAGACTAAGAATTAGAAAACATGTCGATCAGAAACGATACTATGGGCATAATGTTCCATAAGAAGTCCCAGCTCGACGTGGAAGAGAATCCTTCGACGTCACCCTGACGATCCGAGACGCTCGTCGAGAGCTCTGGCAGACTTCCCAACTACCCAAGAAAACGCTGCGGGCGACGCATGTAAAACTCATGCTGACAGATGGACCTGAGTTTTCAAAAATTCGTGGGCCTCTCGTTGTCGCTGCATGTGAGGCGCGTATGTACTTGGAGGCGGGTGACTCAGACTCCTCCTGCGGAATGTCTTCAAAGTAGGCACAGTGTTACCACGTGATCTATGCGGCCACTTGCATGCTGTTCGTAGTAGGGGCCCACGCACTAAGTTGGCAGGATGCCGTTACATTGGAGCACGATTCCAACTTTTCTCAACACAGGTCGACCGGATATATGGGCTACAGTTCCACATGGCAAACCTACTGCGCACACGTCCAGAGTGGCGAGTGGGTGACTAAACAACGACTACAAGAGATGGGCATGAGAATCGTCAAGGTCACAGATATCATCACAGGGGTATAACGTCAACGTCCTAGCGTCGAGCGTCCGGTGGTGTGACATGATTACTGTCAGGGTGACGTAAAATACGTGTGATAGCCCTGGAATGCGGACTTTGCATCGTCGAGCAGAGTGGTGAGGAGTTTAATGTCGTTCTCTCCAAGGTGTGAACGGTCATCCCCGTCGAGTTCCAGGAACGTCAACGATTCGGAGGATGGCTTGTCCTCTTTCATCTGTGAAGTTACCTTGTTCCTCCACCGCTGCCACACCTGTGTGTCGTTCGGGATGAAACCCTGAAGGATCTTTCCCGGATTTATGCCGCCGTACGGACTCTCCATCCCATCGCAAACGAGGAGACAGCAAAAGACTGCCATCGTTGTTCTTGTTCCAAGAGTGAACTTCTGCATCTGTGGTTCGCCGAGCCTCTTGAAGAGGACTTTTGCCTGGATCTTTTCCTTCTCGAGCGAAGAGAGATACGAGTTGTAGGCCCAAGATACGCCAAGTGAGCCGAGAAACATGATCTGGCCAAAGAGCGATCCTTGTGGAATCAGGAGTAGCTGCAGCAAGAACTGGACGAGGAGGAGTAGGGAGCACCAGCCGATGCGATTATAAGTGGGCTCTCCGCCTATCATCAACCGAAATTTCCCTTTGGTGATCGCATTAACATCCTTTTCGTCTCCTTTCACTACGATCACAGCGCCGTCTCCTATAAGCATCCCATCTCCCGGCGGCGCGCCCGGGGCTGGTTGCTTGACGGTGTCGAGGGTGAGTTCTCCAAAGCCAATTACCAGGCAAGCGACTCCACTGGAAATTATGCCGAGGAGGATCATTGAGAAGGAGAACCAGTCCGCAACCATAGCACACATGATGCAGGCTGCGAGACTAGTTGTGATAGGGACGAATGCGAACAAGATGTTGCCTAGGTCCTTGAGCGGAACCTTGTCATCATACTTGACATCCTTTAACTGCAAAAATGCAACGTTGCTTGGAGCGGTTTTCCTTCCTTTGATTGGTATCGACCCCTCTTCTTCCTTTGCTTCTTGGATTGCGAGGTATCCCAAGTGGCCGGTCAGCATCTCTGTCCCAGAGAGCGACGCAATATATTTTGGTCCTGGTCTTCCGTCAAGCCCGAACGAGATTGCTGGCGTCTCATTTGGGCCAGGGAATAATCCATCCCAGAAACGCGAGGCTGCGAGTTGGCCGAACCGTTTTGCGACGGTGTAACTTCCTGGTGAGTTGTACCAGCCTAGCCACTTTCGACCCTTGAACAGGTGAACGGTGGCCATGGCTGAGATCGCCTCTTCGCCGCCAAAGAAGCCGGCTACTCCGGAGGAATCGAGACTGAAGCTGGAATCCCTGAGGGGTCTATCGAGGACGGGCATCTTGGATGGGAGACGCTTTGCCCTCGCCAAGCTCGCTTAATATACCTGCTTAGGGCGTAGAGCCAAATCTCCGCACCATGAGTTGTCCCTGAACCCAGGAAGAATACTGAGCGGACCAATGAAAGATGCGTCCCTTGTGCCACGGCTTTTCTGCGCTGCGACCTCCTCGCGATCAATGGGCGCTTCCTGCCAATTCCGTGCTCCTTGGATCTCTTTTCCTCCGCACATCAGTTGCTGTCTTTACGCGTTTCATCGGTGCACGATCGATAGGCATCTGTCAAAAAAAGGAACCTACAACAGTCCTAAAAACGAAGAAGGGTACTTCCTTTTCTGAGTTTCTGGCTGAATTCACATTCTTGAGTCTTACTTGGGCAGGGCTTGATTGAGCATCGCCTCCGAGTTGGTTTGGTCATATTATGGGTGATGGTTCATTTTGATGGGCGTGGGATCCGACTCGGAGTCAGAGATGACACGCTCCCGCCATTTCTCATGTTAGCAGTCCCACAGGCTGCTATTGCCAAGGTGCTGTGGAGCTGTGGTTCCGGCCGCAAATCATCCGGTGGTTCCACTGAGGTCTCCCAAACAAGTATGTGACTGGTCTTATACCTTACCCGCCGGTGGGTGGGTCGGACGTAACAAGGAAAGCCGGTACGCCTTGTCTTTGTCGATGCATCGGAGTCTCCGTGACTGCGAGAGCGTTTATCGTCATCGTACACGTTGTGGCTCACTGCCGACCTGTTGCGCCGCACAGGATGGCGGGCTAGCTTAGTTTATAAATCCGCTCCGCGTCCTACGACCTCTCTGTGTCTCTTGCTGTTCTCGCGCACCCTGTCATGGTAATTCCACTGGTCGCGCCCAGGCTGAAGCAAGTGGCGAGTTCTGGGGGTGATCGAAAGGAGCGTATACCCCTGGTAAGTGCCTGCTCGATCGCAGTGTCGATGGCCACTGGCTGACGAGATGAGACACTTAGGAGTACCAAAGTCCCGCTCCTGCAGCAAAGGTCACCCCAGCTCAGATTATCGATGAAATAGCGCAGAAAGTGCTCTCTGGCATGCCTCTGCGTTTCATTAGTCTAGAAACGGGGACATTTTGCTCGGGCGCGGAGCTCCTGCGTAGCTTCAAGCGCTCGCCCGAGTACCAAGCGCTTGTCTCCAGCAAGTCTCTCACGCCAGAAGATCTTGCGGAAAAGGCAGAGGATGCCATACGCAAGTGCTTTGCATACGTCATGCTATCTCACGTGTGGGGCGAAGAAGAGCCTCTGTACGGGGATATCAAGTCGATCGCGAACGTCCTCGAGAAGTCGTACTCTTCGCCTGGCATGGTCAAGTTGCAAAACTTTTGTCGTGTAGCCAAACAGCGAGGATTCCTCTGGTGCTGGAGCGATACTTGCTGTATAGACAAGTCTAGCAGCGCCGAACTTCAAGAGTCTATCAACTCCATGTTCACGTGGTATCGGAATTCAGCACTTACCATCGCCTTTCTCTTGGACGTTCTCCAAGCAACTCCAGAGGCGCTCAAGCGAAGTCGATGGTTCACGCGGGGTTGGACGCTCCAGGAGCTCCTCGCACCCACCGCGATAGAGTTCTACATGGGTGACTGGACGCCCTTCATCATACCATCTGTCGGAACTGCTGCGCCGCTTAACTATAAAAGCATTCCAGAGTTTGTCCAGTGCCTGGAAGAAATGCTTGGCATTGACAAATCGTACCTCACCGAATTTAACCCAGGGTTGGACGACGTAAGGGAGAAGCTGCGATGGATGGCGACGCGGACAACGACCAAGATCGAGGATATGGCTTACTGCCTCCTCGGAATCCTCGATCTGCGTCTTCCGGTTCTGTACGGAGAGGGAGAGAGAGCGTTCGTCCGCCTACAGGATGAGATCATGAAGAGCTCGGACGATACGGGCATTTTTGACTGGGTGGGCAGACCGTCGAACCTCAACTCGTACCTCGCGCGGTCTCCGTCCTGTTTCCACCAGGTCTCCTGGAGCCCCTCTGCTTACCAGACAACCGCTGAGCTCCCCGGGCTCGTCGAGACCGTGAGCGAGCTCGCGCACAAGTTCTCCGCCATGATGCTCCGCATCGCCGAGAGCCTGCTCGACGAACCTCCTCTCGGCCACTTCATCGCCAACGGCCAGATGAACCTGCGCACGTTCGTGTACCAAGTCCGATCCGTGGAGCTCACCGCTACCACCGAGGTCCAAAAGCGGTCGGTGTACATGTACCACGTCAAAGCGGACGGCCTCGAGCCCCTCACCATCGTCACGACGTACAAGTTCCCGAACGACCGTGTCACGGCGCGTTCGCTCTCGATCGGACGCGTCTGGGACAACGCGCTTCGGGTGATCCCGAGGAAGACGCGCAAGGTTGAAGGGGCGGACGGCGAATCCCCGAGCGACGACTATAATCCGTGGTCGTTCAAGAACGACGATTACCTCGATATAGTTGCGAAACGCTTGCGGCAGCCTTTCGTCGCACAGCTCTTGGTCGTCCACCCCAATGGACAGTTTCATAGGGTTCATACAGAGGAGCGTATCGTCGCACAGCCTCATTTCATAGAACTGTTCGACTTGCGCACTCCAAGGACGTTGATCGTACATTGATCTCGGGGGGGTCTTATGGGGATGTATATAGTAGTGGTGTTTGTCGGGATATCAGGAACGATGAGTACATGACACATGGCGTGCCAGTTCGTTTTTCTTTGGCTGTTTATGTCGTACGGTACAATACTTTCAAACTAATGGATTCGCTTGGCTGGAGAATCAGGACAGGTTCTCGTCTCGAAAGGACGGTCCTCAATAGGAGAAGCGCATCCACCCGTGACCAGGCATGTTATATACCACCTCCGAATAAACTGATCACGGCAACTGGAGGAGGGCTACCTTCTCTTTGCTTCGTCTGACCACAGTAGGCGAATACATATTTTGATGGGTGCCAGGTAACCGTCGGCGACGGGGCCAAGGCTGGCACGCGATGTAGCGGCATAGTCGTCTCGGTTGCGCACTGAGAACCAAAGTCGCGGGATCAAAATAAAGCAAGTACAAGAATTAAAAGTCACGTACGATATCGATGTATGACCCAGTGCTAGCGATGGCCAGATATTCACCATCGAACGAAAAACTGAGGGCATTGATAGCGTTTCTGCGAAGGAAGTTTAGTTCGGGTTCAAGTGGAACACTCGGCCCACGTACTCGCAGGATGCTATTGTCCGTGCGCAAATCCATTCGCTCAAGTCAAACATGTTGACGATCGAATCGTACCCGCCAGAAGCGAGATATCTATACGTCAGACTCAGTTTTCTTGTTTGCACCAGAACGCGTGACTGGATTTGTTGACCTTCCCCGGGGATCGAGAGCCACCGCAACGCAACCACCCACGTGAGCGGCTGGACTTTCTCGTAGTGCCAATGAAGGATAATACATGATTCGGAGAGTGTGCTCAGAGTGATGTGTCAAGACAATACCATCTCCCACATGATTGAACATGGCAGTTGACGCGACAATGCTCTAGCAATCATGTTGTGAAATATGAACATTTCAGGCGTGCAGATAACGCTTACCCCATCTTTATCCGAAATCTGCCACACCTCTTTGGAAGATTCATTGTCTTTGCCGTACGTCAAGAAGAAAAGCTGATGCCCGGCAGAAGTGTACAACAAGGATTTCCCGTCCGGAGCGTAGTTGGTCTGTACAGGCGATACTTTTAATTGGATCTGCTGTACGTGGCGACTTTCTTGAAAGGAATCGTCAGCGTAAAGGATGGGTATTGAGTGATCTCATTACGTCGTGCGTCCCAGAAAACGATTCGCCTGTCCTTTTGACTGGACGTACAGAATAGCTCGGGGTGGGTCGGATTCCATGATACGTGGTCTACATCGTCAGAATGTCCGCCGGAGAAATGTGTCGCGGCTCTGTACTCCATCTGGGCTCGACGTGAGTCAAGTGAGCGTAGATATCGCGACAAGCATGAGACTCACGCTGGTTTCTGGAGCCCACACTCTCGTGGCCTTGTCGATGCCAACCGCGGCGAGGCGTTTACCGTCGCAGCTCCACGCAACGTGAGTCATCGCCTGTGCAGAGGGTATTCGAAGGTCGCGCGGTTTGTGTGCAGGGAAGTTTTGTGCCTGTAGCGAAGCAAAGTAGGTCGTGCGCAGGTCGTGATCTGAGAGACCTGGCGTACATGGAGACTTCTTGCCGCAAATGTGACGTGGAATGGAGGAGAGGGCGGACGTTGTGGAGCCTGTATTTCCTCTTCATTGCTGGCGGTGGGCGGTAAAGTAGACATTAGGCTGGAGTCTCCGGGCCAGTGTTTGGAGGGGATCAAGGTGATGCTGGGTTCGAACTTTATCGCTGCCACTCGATGTTGCCCCTAAAACACGAACTAGGGCCCTTGATTACAAAAATATTCCAGGCCGGTACGATGTGAATGAATCACGGTGATAGCAGACGCTGATCCTACACCTAGCTCTATACTCTCGTCGCCAGTTGGTAAATCCCATCGATGGCAAACTTTAACAGCATGTACTTGGCAGCTCCACTGCCTGCCACGCAAATTGAATATGAAACAGCAACCAGGATCGTAGCGCAATTGGATGAAAAGATCGCTATGCGCAAGTCAGAATTACTGGTGCTCTATTCTCAAAGAAATTCTTTCTCCCGCGTCTTTCGCCTTCCAACCGAGACCCTTCAAGTCATATTCATCAATCTCGCTCGCGACTACTATATCAGGGATAGTGGTGCTCCCATTTCCACTCCACCAAGCTGGGTCAATGTTTCGTATGTTTGCCGTCATTGGCGCAACGTCGCTTTGAGTTGTTCGACCCTTTGGACCTATCTTTTCATCACATCATCGCGCTGGACGGAGCAGCTATTGGCCAGATCGAAGCAGGCGTCATTGAAGGCAAACGCGAATTTAAATGAAGACATAAAGGCTCTGGCGTTGTGCTTTGTGGAGCAGATCATGAACCATGCAGTCTGCATTCAGGAGCTCTGCCTTCACATTCCAAACTATGACTGTTATATCATCCCCAAACTCTCCTCACGCGCTCCTCGCCTAGAGAATCTGAAAATCTTTGTGACAGGTGCTATTCAACCACGGAACTCGTCGTTGGCACTCTTTAATGGAAGCACTCCGGCCCTTCGTACACTTGAGCTCGCGTCTTGTCCTATTTCGTGGTATTCACTCCAACTGAGTTGTTTGACAAGTCTCAATCTGCGCGGTATCCCTGTCCAGTTCCAGCAAAACATAGTCGACTTCCTAGCCACACTCGGGTGTATGCGAAATCTCTCACTTCTACATCTCGAAGATTCCCTTGCTACTGCCACCGGTTTTCTCTCAAGCGCTGCGTTCCACACCTTTCAGAAAATCGATTTGCCCCATCTCTCCCGCCTTTGGCTTTCAGCTCCACTTTCGACTGTCATCACGTTACTGCATTGTGTGAACATCCCATTAAAAACAGAAGCTAGGCTACGGTGCGATTCCGAACATGGTTCCTCCCTTGACGACTATGCCTCGCTCGGTTCACTTCTCGCACAGAGACTCCACACGTCTAATGGCCCGGCGGCGATTGCTCGCTCATTGGTCGTACGGTTTATGTTGAAAGCGGTGGTACTCTCATTCAAAGCATCGGAAAAGGATCGCGAATTTTATCTTTTCTCACCAGATTCGATGTGGGCTCGTAATGAACCCCTGCATGTCATCATTCACTTTGGCGCACCATCGACGACGGGCGATGGCCGGGAGCGTGTCGTAAGCGACATTTGTCGTTCTATCCCTTCAATAAACATTCGGAGTCTTCATGTCCTCAATCCCCGGCTTGGGTCCGCATTTTGGAGGAGAGCATTCGGCCACCTTCAACATCTACGATATCTCAAACTGAGCCGAGGCCTCATGCCGGAGCTGGCCTCCTTACTCTCTCCCTCTGACCGTAGCCGCGTGGAGGACCGGAGTGGACATACTGTCCAAGATCAAAACTGGGCGTTCGCGCCTGCACTGGAGGAGTTGGAGCTGCAAGAAATCTGTTTCGGGCTCCTGACACCGATGGAAGGGGACTTGCAATCCTTTACCGATGTACAGCAGCTGTATGATGTGCTCTCTGCCCGCAAAGGGCCACAAGGTCGGCTCGCTATGAATGAATGTATTATGCTAACCAATGGTCACACTGTTTCGTTGGATATGCTTGGGAGGTGGGGCGATAGTCACTTCCATGTAGTCCAAGAGAGGAGGAGTCGATCTGGCCAATGGTCTTCCAAGTCGCCAGAGAGACCGGGGTCAGGATCTTCAGACACTGACTCCGTCGAGCCAGAGTCGGAGGGTCATGACCCCGATTTGCCAGAGGACGATTGAGCTGGTACATACCGTCGTTATACGCTCCTCTCGCGCATAGATCTCTGTATAAGCTCCTGGTATACGCATAGTATGCGAAATTCGCTTTAGGCATATGTGGTGACTGCTCCACCAACTTTTACTACTGCTAAGTCGCGAATTAAACTGTGACCCTTTGCGCGACCATTACATCCGTCCACAGTTCATTTCAGTCAACCTCTCGATCTCAGGCATAGCCTGTGGGCTTATTGTCAAATTGGACGCATGGTGAGAGCCGCCGAAGGCCAATATAACGCAGAACGAGATATAAGATGGCCTGTCCAACTCCCTCACTCACGCTCAGAAGGCTGATGGAGAATAGTAGCCCTCTCTGGTTGGATGTTGACCCTGTAGGCCATCATGTCCGTGATAATGGTATCGAGTCGCATGCCAACTTAAATGTCCCAAGGGTCATGATGATGCAACGTCGATCTTATTGGCGATTCATCTCGACAATATAGATCTTCTTGGAGTGTCCACCGTGAGTCACTTCCGCTCGTTTCGCGCCATCTCTTTGATACGATGATTCAGACGATAGGTTCACGGAAACACTACCGTGCAGTGGACGGCGATCAACGCGGCAAGATGCCTTCACGCCTTCGCGGCGCTTGCACACGTCAAGGTGTTCCCCGGTGCAGCGAAACCGCTGTTGAGAAGCGTGCCGAAGTACTGCCCAGAGATACATGGGGAAGACGGGCTCGGAGGCGTCGTCGGATTGCCTTCCCCAGATTGTGCCGAGGTACAAGCGCGCCTTGCACGCGGTGACGATGGACAACCCATCTCGGCGTTGCAGGGCATGGCCAACGCGATCAGGGAGACATGGAAGGGAGGCGCTGGCCGCAAGGTGACGGTCGTTTCGAGCGGCCCGATGACAAACATCGCCGTGTTCATCTCCGCACATCCAGAGCTTTTGGATGGCGTGGAACAGTTCGTGTTCATGGGTGGAGGTAACGGGTACGGTAACATCACAGCCGCGGCAGGTGAGCGACCGTGACGTTTTTCTGAGCATGCTCGTTCCTCACGATGTGCTGGGCCGTGTTGACAGAGTATAATATCCTCTGCGATCGTAAGCACGCCGTTTTGCATCATTTATTGGGGTGACTCCGACTATTCACTGGCATGCAGCCGAAGCAGCACAGATAGTGGTCAATAGCCCAATCAAGACGGTGATGCTGCCGATCAACGTCACCCACACCGCCATCGTGAACCGGGGCATCCATGCTCGTCTGTGCTCGCCCGACCAGCACGCCAACCACCAGCACGCACTCGCATCGCCGGCGACGAACCTTCGAAAATTGTTGTCTTCTCTCATCACCTTTTTCGGCGATACGTACCGGGACGTGTTTGGCTTCAAAGATGGCCCTCCACTGCACGATGCACTCACGATCGCATACGTTTCTAATCCTGATCTGTTCCAAGGTAGACGTCTCCACGTCGACGTGGAAACTCGAGGTGAATATACCACGGGGGCGACCATCGTAGACACGTGGAGTTACGGGACATACGACGAGACCTGGGGGCCCAAGGGAAAGAACTGCGTGGTGTTGGAGTCGCTCAAGGTCTCTCTCCCTTGTTGCTCGTGATGTCATCGCGTTCTGACAGTCTTCTAGGTGGAAAAGTTCTTCGACGATGTTCTGTTAGACTGCATCAGCCGATGCGATAAGGTGTCCCCCCTTAATACCCAGTGATAGTTCTCCACGCCCTTGCTTCGACTTTGTACTCGCTGATGCCTCTGAGTTTCACGCTACTCACATCCTGAGGTCATTTCGATATAAGTGTATGAATAGATGAAAAGATATATGAGATACAGAGTACGTAGGTGTTGGTGACGTCTAAAATGGGGTAAATTGATTCAGACTTCTTGACACCGAATGCATACAGCTCGATACCAGTCTCATTCTTGTTGTTTAAGATTTGGACCACACACGTGATACGAGGTCGTCTACTGAAAATTTCTCGTTCTTCTTCCCTTCCTCCCTCAGTCCGTATTGTCGCGACTGAGGTGAGGGATTCATTCACTTGGCACATTGGCAGACATTGACGTAATACTACCTATAGCTAATAGGAGTGTGCTCTAGGTAGTTTGAATATTAGTCCGTATTGTCGCGACTGAGCTAATAGGAGTGTGCTCTAGCCCTATAGTAGGGAATTACATGCAGTACAACGCGCGATCATGCCGCCGCAACGTGGGCTTCTGTCCGCCCATCTTGTCGACCGTCGAGGAACACCTTGTTCACTGACGGGCGAACGGAAGACGGCGTGCCACGCTGCCTCCGGGTCTGTCCGTCTTTCAACGTTCGTAGTGCCTCATCAAGATCGCCACGACCAAACGACCGCTGGCGTTCGTGTCTCGTGGGAGGCACCGGCAGGTCCGCCGGCCTCGACTCTGTGCTCTCCGTTGTCTTGATCGACGAAAATAAGATGAGATGAATGCCATGCATTACGAGTACGGAATGACGTACCGCCCGTTCATTGGCTGAGCGTGGCCGTGCGGTCGATGTACTCGGTGCGACGTCAATAGCCGCCTTCTGCAGGACGAACGATCACGTCAGAAAAGATTCCGTCCAAGCTTCTCAGGGCTCAACGTACTCGAAGGGACGACGAGAACGAACATATCATGCCGAAAAAGTCTTCCGGCTTCAAGCTATCCGGAGAATCGAACGACTCCCCGTAATAACTAAACAGAGAACGCAGATCGTTCTCCACCGAGGCCGTCACCTCCTGTAGTGCCTCTACCGAACCTGAGACGCGTGCTACGAAACGCTACGCGTGCGTCAGTGACAGACGAAAGTGAGAACGAAAGACGACTTGCTTGCATGACTGGGACGAATTGGTCGCTCTCCGGGGGCTGCTGCTGTTGCTTCGTCGATCGTATCTCTGCTTCGACCTTTGCCCGAGACGCGATCGCGGACTGGACAGCTTGCGAGACAGTCTGGAAGGAAACTTGGAGAAGCGAGCCCTCGTCAGCCTTCAGTCCTTTTCGCCTCGACAGGACAAGGCTTACTGCGGGCGGCTGGCTCCAAGTTGGGCAGTTCCTCGACGAACAGCGTCAACTTGGGCTCCGTGCGAAGCAACACTCTAGCGATGTAATGAAGCAAAGTCGGACAGTCAGGAGTGGCTTTTGCGGTCTTTGTTTCCTTCATCTGTATTCGGTTTAACAAGGTTTTCCCACTGGATCAGCGACTCGGAATTACCTTGAGGAGTGCTTCCAGACGGAAACCACGAGCGCCACCACGGAAGGATGAGCCGTTCAGCCTATTCCCAACAACGAGGATAGCCTGACTGACTGTTGAGATCTTTCTGTTAGTATGGGTTTATGCACGTCACCTGTAGCGTCCTCTTGAACAGTTGGGAAGTCCGGAGCTCTCGACAAGCATCTCGGAGAATCTTCAGGTCAGGACGGATCTCTTCCACGTCCAGCTCGAATCTCTGACGGAAAACCATGCACTCCAGTCTTTGCGAAAGCCTGGGGATTGACCTGATCTGCGAGAATCTTCAGTCCACCATCCCGTAACACTACTAGACGGCTACTAACTTCATGGATAAACTGGTCAGCCTTCGCGAGCTTCGTGACATCTCCAAAGTCCCTGATTCGTGCCACCTAGAGAAACAAACATGGACTCAACGAACTATAGAGATACAAAAAGATTCACGAACTTCTTCCGTGGTTGGAAGTTGTTTACTAATTGCCCTGAGGTCATCTATCGAAAGTATGGAATCATCGAGGTCAAGGAGGGCTTGTCGGATGGCGGAATAACTAATCTTGAATCGAGACAGCATAATGGCTAGTACCCGATAGATTAATAAACGTCCAACCATAGTGGAAACGCCGGGCCTACCCATGTTATTTGCCCTGGTGGTCTCCAAGAGAGTAGTGACGTTCTGCTTTGCGTTGGAGCTGGCCGTTCGCGACGGAGTTTGGGGTGTGGCATCGATCGTGAAAGTGGCCTCCAGATCATCCATCTCAAACTCGGAAGCTAATGACGGCTCTGACCATACGGTAGAGCTTAAGGAATTGTTGTCTAATTTGTTCCAGAAGAAAGGTTTCATCCGGGGGCCAGATTGCCTCGGTCTACTTCTGCTAAGCGGCGTAGACCCGGGGGGTGGAGGCGGAGGTAATGGTGCGTTGGCCCCAGAGGGAAGAGGGGGAGGAGGGGGAGGAGGTACATCGTTCCAGGAGGAAGGGGGTGCGGGCGGAGGAGTGTGACTTCCGAACACAGGCGGCGGCGGAGGTGGAGGAGGTGGGGGAGGCG
>JBBPKI010001268.1:0-13670 GCA_038089155.1 Nevesoporus exiguus
GCAGGGGGGCTCGAACGAATGAAGGCTGGGAAAGTCAGTGGAAAGAAACTCGTCGTCCATCCACAGCAAACGGCGTAAGACCGTGTCAAGAGCATCTCAACTTCAACTCTGTGTATGTATGAATAGTCAGGATACTGCTCGCAAATTCGTGTCGATAATTCGTCGTGTTGTAGCTGGTTCAAATTCTTACGAATGAGCGTTTCGAGGCATGTGTTCATTGCAATGAATCGATCATGTCGAGCTACTATGATTATCAGCTGTAGTCGGCGGAGGACGAGACATGTCGGATTCCAATGAGGTCCAGAGCGAGAAGAAGACAGTGAGAGATGAACTAGCCTCGTCGCCGCCCCGACGATTACCAGGGACTGGCTGTATGACGGGCAGTACGAATTGTATTGAAGTCTAGACCAAGAACTGAATTAAAGGTGAGTCTCGAAGCATACCAGTGAATTGATCTGACCGACCATTGCGCGCACTCAATATGCTAATACCAGCCCTTGAATTGATCGATCGTATGCGTGAGACTGGGTACCTGTTCCTTCAAATAAGACCAACATGTTCGCGACCTATCGCGAAATGCGGTTATACATCACACGATGGGTCTTTCAGGGATATGGATATTTGAAATCCTCTCCTGCGTGTCCTGTCGGCTGTTTTCGGTCGCCCCAAAAGTTGAACCGCATACATTGATCGCAACAGGGCCAGAACCAGAACATGTCAAGGGTCGAATAGCCTTTGAGATCCAGTGGCCTGAAACGAAATGGATGGCATCGGACGAATCTGGATCGTGGGTTGACTGGAAGATCAAAAATGGTGGCATTCGCTTCGACAGCGAAGCAAGACGAGGTCCGCGGTCCTAGTACTACCCGGTTGGTAAATGCGTCCCAAGGACCAGTGTATGGTCTGACTAGTGAGAACAGCGACGACTGCGGTACTCACTGGTAGTCGAAGCCTCGAAGAAATTTGCTAGGGGCTGCGAGTGGGCCACCTAACTCATCATAAGTAGAATCGATCGCTGCGCTGCCCTCCTGGGAGAGACCTCAGTGAGTGTGATGGTGCAAAGCAAGAAAAAAAAAACAGGGATGCGGCCATTTAGGAGGCGACGGGACCGTGAACCCTGTCAAACGTGTCTAACGGGCTCCACAAGGGACAGGGTGCCTGGACCCCCTTCGCATAGGTCGACAAGGTGCGAAATTTTGACCGGAAGGTTGGCCCAGGCCTAGATAAAAAAATTTATGATTCAGAAACAAAACCAACATCGACAATACGCCCTCAGCCCTGCTAGCCTTCATCTTAAGGACATGTCGGATATCCGCCTGTCCGCCGACCATAACGTCGAACGGGGTTCGACCCATGCCACTACGACGTCTCAACCTGGCACATTTGTCTAACCCAGCCGATCGCTGCATCAAGCATCGACTGTGGAAAAGAACATACCTCTGCGCTTCCTTTTCACTGCCAAGCTTCAGCAGCTTGATATTGGCGCACGAACCTCGCTTGCCATCACCTTGCTACTCTCGGACGTGTCACGGCCAATCGTAGAACGTTGACTTGGCCGAAACTTTCGCTAGCTCGAAGATCCGCCAGAACAGGTCAGCATGGCGCGCTCGTTCCTCATGCTAGATGCCATATCAAGCGGCGACCAGGTGTCAGCCGGGGAGGTCATCGGAGGAACAAACAACCAAGCAGTGCGTTTCGTTGCACCCAGTGACGTCCATCCATCTGCGACAATTTTGCGTAGTGTGCTCCTCGGAGTCGTCGACATCCTGGCCGGTAGCTCTCTGCGCTAGACAAGTTTAGGGGCGAAACGCATGGAGGCTGGACCTGATCCTGTTGGTGGGTTGGGACTGGCACCAGTCGGCGTCAGGGTAGTTGGCCCAACGTCCCAGCTTTCTCTTTCCCATCGTGTCGCCAAACCACTTCATCCTGATGATGATGCATGTGGATCACATTACCGCCCAGGATTCAGGGCCATAGGCTGCGACGCGGTACAGGGGAAAAATATACAATGCAAACACGGAAAGGGAGAAAGCAAGGAGATACATGGAATGCGCGGACAGTGAGCATGAAGAAGCCAGTCGTTGCCAGCGTGAGAAGGGCGGAAACCCGGCGGAGACGGATATCGACTTTTTGGATACGATTCTGAATCTGCGTACAATTACACACACTAAGTAATATTGTTATAACGCTAGGGATGAAAACGTAAAGATACAAACGCTCTGGTGGAGTGAGGGTCGGACCCCACAGATATGAAGTACCAGCAGTGGGCCCGTAGCGGCATCGGTCCCACTAGAAATACCTGTATCTGAACCCCATTCCCAGCCTAGGGGTACAGGTCTGCCCAGGGACACGTCTTTGCACCTCGATAGAAAGCTTTCCATCTTGCCCGAAACGCGCACGGACCGTCGACATGTCGACATCGCCAGCTGCAAAACGTATCTGCCATTCATAATGGCCTAGGCGTGGGTCAGTGACTGTGAACATCAAACGGGCAATATTCTTGACTCACAGTCACGCTCCATGTGCCAAGCGTCTGCAACGACATCCAGTCTATCACCTTTCTTGGCTGCTACTGTGACCATCTCTGGTTGGATAACGCGTGGGAGGGTGACAGAAAGAGTGTGAGTTGACGTTGTACTTTGGACGACCATGGGAGGGCAGGAGTCTGGTGGGGGCGAGCGCCTTGAGCGATCCGTCGGTGACGGTGAGAATAGGCTAGGGGCGCTGCTACCTGTGGAACAAACGCTACATGTCGAAGTGACACTGCACGCAGAGCTAGTGCTGCTAGACGACGGAGCGGTGGAAGCGATCGATGGGCAAGGGGACGCACAAGCGAAGCGACTTTTATCCCATTTCGATTCGTTTGATCTGACGCGCTGGTTCCTGGTCGAAGAGCGAGAAGAGCGCCTGCTGAGGGAACTGTTTGGCACATCGAGGGTGGACATTGCGCCTGGACTGTCGCTAGTGGGCTCTCGAGTGGATTCGCTGGAACCTAGGGTAGCCTCGGCTTTAAGTAGCATATCGAGGGCGCTATGTGAGAGGGATGACGTCGGAAAAGTGGCAGACATCGGCAAGAGCGCTGAGTCAAAAGTGCCGTTATGTGGTCTGCGCCCACACAAATTACCACGGGGAGGATGCGGGGCTTCCGCGTTGCAGGGCAGAAGAGAGTCAAGTTGGCATTTCAAGTTGCTTTCGACTGCGGTGCAAGGAGAAAAGAGGCTGACACTGCGACCGCGAGGTGAATCGAACATGAATTTGACATCTACAAAGGCAGATACCGGACATGAAATGAAAGAATGCGGTTTTAGCCTTACTGGGCTAATAATAAGAGATCCTGTGGCGACTCACCACCCGCGTGTTGATTGGCCAGTTGCCATGTCGGAGATGGCAGGTGGAGCTCGGTGTTTGTGAGGGAGGCAAGCGTGTGAGCCTTGCGGTAGCGGTGAGGTGCCTGTCTGCACCGGAAAGCAGACGTGGGAGGTGAATAATATGTCCTGTTAGCGGAATTATCAGAGTCGCCATCCGTTACAGAGGGATTGATCCGACTAAAGGCGGGAGGGAGGTCCGTGTTTATACGCAACGGCATCGCTCAGCTATGTCTGGGGACTCTGGAAGAGTGGGAGAAGAGAACGCGCATATTATACAGCTACACTGGTTCCCAGTCACGTTTCGAATACGACCTGTTTTGGTAGCATCTGGTGTATCGGAATCTCCCCGGTGCAGCTCGAATTGACATGAATGGTTGATGGAAGATATGGTTGGTTATCATGTAGCGGTGGATATAGCCCCTGCCCCGATCATTGGCATTATGGGAGTAGCCGCGTGCCACTTCTTCGAACAGTAGCTCGCAAAATGCTAGCGCTGACGGAGGTATGAGGTAGGCGGGGCTCCAGTGCACCAGACACGTTCTCGCGATCTGCGGTTCTACGTAACATTGGCCACCGACGCCATGACATATGAGCTCGCTAAATGAGTTTCAAATGCGTGGGAGAAGAGTCTGAGCGTTTAGCGCACGCCTGCGAATCAGACTCGTCGTTGTTACTTCCCGTGTACTACCAGTCGGCAATTTACGAGTCGTCCAATCGTCGAATAATCAAGTTTGGCTTGGAACGTGAGGGGAGATCGCAGTGCGATCTCTCCTTCCAGATGGCCGCCCTGCACTGGTTCTGTACTGAATTGCAAATGTGAGTTGATCAATAGCTATCCTAATACTTTTGGTGTTGTTTGCGCTGACAGTTATAGGTTGAATGCATCGACTGCGCAGTCAACGGTGACTGAAGGAGTTCACGTCGAGCTCGCCGTGCAGCGCTGTTGGGGCTCACATTTTTTTGTGTCCAGGACCCTGTCGAATGTCGCTGAGGTCGAAGAGTCAACGTGGGGTGGTTGAAAGGAGTAAGAAATGAACGTCACGTCAAACGTGCATGTCGCTGGCTGTCCGGGCGTGACCGGAGCGCGCTTCAGCCGATCAACCTGAGAATGGAGAAAGGGGCAAAATCAACCCAACAACTCGAGGATCAGTGCCGCATCCCTATCCCCCGGTATTTGCAGACGGCTGACGTCTATCATGCGTACCCGGATCACAAGAGTCGTTTATTCTCAGGTAGAGTGCGTCATTCCTGCTCAAGCCATCCTAAAGTGCATGTAAACCAGGCAAGTGACGCGCGACAAGCTGGATTACTATGACGATAGCACAGTCCATTGGCCATGTTCTCGGCGAGGCGGAACTTTATCGGGAGTGCATGTCAAACTCAGGGTAGTGTTGAAAATGGAACGATTCGCCTGACCGGGCGAATCCCACTGGCCTGCGCTGTTCGATCGGATCTCTCCATATTCGTATGTACCTTCAACGCCCTGCGTCATGGTTGCTTTAAGCGTCAACGGTGGAAAACCGCTTCGTCCATTCGTGGTGGATCCATCGTTTTCGTCATCGCGGATTCCGTCACTCTACGTGTATCCCCATGCATTGATGATCGTTCCCGGTCTCTTTCCGTTTCCCAAGCGCATCCGATCTCGTGTATTAGCTTTGAAGCGCAAGTAAGGAGTCGCATCCCGGACTATCGTGTAGTCACTGGCAGTTCATCGCGTTCTTGTACCTAAAGTTGACACCTTCCTGATGCCTGATCATCATGCATCATCCGCCAGAAGATAGCCCATAGTGCTCCAAAGCCACTAGATACATTCACGTTGTTAGAGGGTATCGTTTAATCTGACCACATTATTGGACCCTGTGCGATCTTGGTCACCGGGAGTCCCTACCCCATCCCAAGTTATCACGACCCACATTCACATCGTTCTTCCAAAGAACGGGAACAGTGCTGCTAACGGGCAAGAAACCAGGGACAAAGGCAGAGGGACTTGGCCGAAGCTTGTCGACGGGCGCAAACGGGTACGATGACACCGACATCCCTATGTTTGTAAGAGTCTAAGCGAAAACGCGCCCGGCCAACATCAATTGGGTACCGATGACCATGACTACCAAGTGATTACGTTTTCCTGCAACAAAGACCACTAGGAGGACAAAGCTGTAAGTAGCATGACGACGAGAAAGAATATAACTAGTAGTTAGTAGGAACTAATGAGGCTCTGATACCCTGAGACAGGAACGCTCGAATGCACATGGGATAGTAAAATAGGAGGCCGATAAATACGAGAAGTGAAAGCCGTTCCACGTCAAGTCAAGTCAATGACCTCGCCAGTGGGAATGAATTTCTTCTCGAGCTTAATCCTCTTGGCAGGTCGTGCTTCACTCTTGCGGCTTGTATTGGACCTCTTGGACGGGAGGGGCGCCCTCCTTCTTTCGACAATCTCGATCTCCTCGTTGACGGATTCTTGCTTAACACCTGAATCGGCGTCCGTAGTCAAGTCAAGCACTCCCGCGGAAGCAACTTTCTTTGCTGGTGGCTTGGGAATTATGCCACCAGCTTGCAAGAGACCTGTAAGCGGCGTTACGCTCAGTTTCCCATGCAGTTAATAGATGAACAGACCAAGATCCCTGTATTTAAAGGTAAACGTGGCAAGTGGGATATTGCCATCCAGATATCTTACACGACAGCTATATTGTAGATCCGTCTCGACTTCCGGGCCGTATCTGACGGTCCGCTACGTGAGACGGCGCTGACAGAACAATCCAATTGACGCACGAGACACAATGTGTGACGGCCTTCTTTAAGCGCTCATGAACCTTGTCAAGGCCGGATACGCTTGAGCCAGGCTGAAATAGGCGTGATTCCAGAAGTTGGACTCTGTATATACTAATCCGTATTTCGCCCAAGTCTGTTGAGGATTGGTTCAGACATTCGTCTTCATCTGTTGTCGCGTGAGCGCTAATCCCGGTGCATGCATGTAACATGGGATAGAATACCGGTAAGCTCTAATTTCGAAAATATGAAAGGGCGCGAAGATGTCACAGATGATACTTGGCTATTCTGGAGTACCGTGCGGTTGTTCGAAGAAATCCCTATGCCGAATGGAGGGTAAAGGATTTTGCCTGGGATAGGCTTCCCATCAAGCAGGAGAGAAGAGCTCAATGAGTGTTCCCTGTTAGCCGCGTGGTCCCTGAATACGATGGAGAAGGCCTAAGGTATTTCGGGGATAAGAGATGACACATAGACCTCATGGTGAGTTCTTCACCTTGCTAGCTTGCGTCGCAACCCAACAAGTCACCCGGTTGCGGTCAAGATCTTCCTCGACGCCGTACTGCTCGAGTTCCTTTCCGTCAACCTCGATCCACGCAGAGAGACCGGAGAGCGACAGCATGCTGCAGGGGTTGGGGGGAAATTAGGAGACGCGACATGCAAGCTGGCTGTCACGCATCACGTGGCAACAGGACTTAGCCACGGAACCTGACGAGCAAATGAACGCACTTCTTCTAAGGGCGCTGTCGACAACCGCTCGCCCAAGGATGTCGTCCACTACCATCTCGAAAGCTCCGCCAGAGCGTTTCAAGGAGCTTTCTGAATCTCTTTCAGAGGTACAAGCCCGTGTGCGCCAGGCTTCATCTCCCTCCTCGAAGCCCACCCTCGTAGCAGTGTCAAAGTTGAAGCCTGCCTCTGATATCCTTGCATGCTATGATTGTGGTCACCGTGATTTTGGCGAGAATTATGTGGGTGAGCTGGAGGAGAAGGCCCAGCAGGTGCGATCGGACCTTCACTGACGTCGGGCAGATCTGATCTGATTCTGTCAGCTCCCAGGTGATATCCGATGGCACTTCATCGGCACGTTGCAGTCCAACAAATCGAAGACATTAGCAAGTACGTGTGATCTTGTGTGATCTATCCATACTCGACCCAAGCTCCTTGGACATTAGTGATCCCGAACGTCCATGTCGTCCAGACGGTAACCTCTACGAAGGCAGCTAGCGCTTTGAACAAGTCACTGCCCACTGAAAGGACCACGTCACTCAATGTCTTGCTACAGGTTAACACTTCAGGAGAAGAGGCAAAGTCTGGGCTACCTGCCATTACATCGGCAGAGTCGGCAACAGGTTCCGAGCTCGTCCACCTCGCGCAGCATATTATCGCAAGCTGTCCAAGGCTGCACCTCCAGGGACTCATGACCATCGGCTCGCTCAAAGAATCCCTTGACTCGGATGTGCGGCCAAATGAGGACTTTGAGACTCTCAAGCGCACACGAGATATTTTGGAGCAAGTCCTACGAGAGGATCCTGCGTTGGGCGGTAAATGGGGTGTGGATGGAAGACTTCTGATGAGCATGGGTATGTCGAGCGACTTTGAGGCTGCACTGAAGGCTGGAAGTGACATCGTGAGGGTTGGCACAAGTATCTTCGGTGCTCGACCACCAAAAGACCAGTGACATCTGACGTGACGTGACATAACGTGACACCAATTTAACGCGACGCGTTTTTGTTGATTGCAAAGTAAAGGTGGGACTTGAATATTCAAACCCCGCACCCCTCATTCAACTCTGCCGTTCACTGTCGCCGCCGACGCCGACGCCAGATCGGACGACGCGCTCAAAGATTTCGTTTGATTCGCGCACAGACCGCCAATTGATGAAGATATCCGATGAACGGGGCACGAACGCACGCGACAGGAGGAGTAGAGGACCCAATAGTGCCGACCGACCCAAAACCAAGCGTGAAACGGAAACTACCAGACGATTCAAACCCTTTGTTGGCGGCGGCGACAAAGAGAATGAAGAAAGAGGTAGGCACGATCCACCCCTGCCAGGTAGACTCACCATCGAAAACGCTGCAGGCAAACTCGGGCGCATCCAAGCGGAAACGTCAGTAGATTTCCTTGGCTGTCGCGTGAAAGTCCTAACAGGTTCGCATCCAGACATCGGAGAAGAGCAGCCAGGAGGTCTTATCATCGTTCGTGCACCCGTACAACGCGCCGTATCGCCTCTCAATCCTCCCTCATCACAACCCTTGCCCACGGGGACTTCTCGGCCCCCCTCCCAACCCCCGCCTTCTCGTTCACAACCATTAGCTTCAACCTCCAATTCTATTGCGCCTGGACCATCGAAACCTCCGTCGAAGAGGTTTAAAGCGGATTCCTCTCGTGCCCCAACGAGTGCCAAATCGCGCGATGTGCTTGCCACAACGCGCGAGGAGCCAGAGCTAGACGAAGATATACGTCAGATGGAGTCTGAAACAGATCATCTACGCAGCCGATCACGCGCAAAGGAGGTAGCCCATCCATCTTTCCATCTCCCTTCCACCTCGACCACCCCTTCCAAGCGACACCCACCAGATGCCTTACAACCACTCCCTCAAAGCGAAACTCCTCAAATCGAGCGCAACAAACTGATGCGTGGGGGCCCTTCCGTTCCCCGCACACCGCAAACACAAACACCCTCACATTCCCGACGAACTTCGATGAGCATGCGCGGTAAACGAATAAGCACTAGCTTTGAGAATACTGGCGTTATTTGTGCGTCTCTCTCCAATATGTTTCGTTCGTTATATTCACTTCCCCTCTCTAATTGACCCTAATTCTTGTTCTGCATAGCTCAACCCCACGCCTCCGTTAATGATTCGAGCTTTTATAAGCATATTGATTGCGATCTCCCCGAACCACAGCGTGCACGCCAACTCCTCGTATGGTCAGCCGCCCGCGCCATTTCACGATTGTCAGAAGCCTCTTCTATCAATCCTCTAAAACCGCCGTCGAAATCGTCATCCACTCGTGGCAAGGACCCACCGCCGCTCGACGACCGAAGGAAACAAATACTCAAGACTGCACAAGAGGACTTCATCCGAATGTTGGCTGAGAAGAAGATCGACACGTCCGTATATAGTCACGGAGAGGGTGGGAAACCTGTTAAAGAGGGTGCTCTGAAGCCCAATGAGCAGAACGTGAAGAATCGTGCGCGGGAGGTGACGTTTCAACAACACATAAGTCGGTGAGTGGCTGTTTCGTACAGTCCCCTCCCCAACTTTGACGCATATCGAATATTTTAGAGCACAGGCCGAGTCAGATGCTTGGTCACGAGTTGATCAGTTTTATCACCAATACGAAATTAATTCCAAAGCCGATCTTGAGAAACGACGTCAGATTCTCAGACCGCCTTCATCTGCCAAGGCGAAAGGCAAGCAACGAGCCACCTCACAAGAGCCTCATGACGACTGGTCGTGGCTTGTCCCTCGTGAAGAAGATCTCTCTGAAAGATTTAAAGATAAAATCGACCTCGAACTGATCAAGGAGGTCATGTCCTCTGAACCTCAACCCGGAGCTGAGTTCCAAGGACCCCATGATGAGACAATAGAGGATCTTCAATATAAAGTAGACAATCTCACCTCGTACGTCAACTTGGCGGTACAGGCGACTGACATGGCTGAAGCGGAACTTGATTATCGCTTCTCCCTCCTCTCGCTTGCGTTGTCAGCGCGGTCACATTCCCTCCCCCCACCTTCGAGTTCCTCATCGACACTGGCTTCGTATCTTCCACGCACACGACGAGAACTCACTCATCCACCTGGGGAAAGTCCGAGAGATATTCTCCGTGCCCTGTCGCGGATAGACAAGGAACGACCCCCAGGGAAGATCGGCGACGCAGCCCGAAAGGCAGTAAGAGAAGTGCAACGCGTGCAGGTGGTAGGCTCTGGTGGTGTTGGGGAACGGCGAATAACAGAACTGGGGCCAGGCGTTGGGGCAACGCCCCGAAAAGTACCTGGGACGCCACGACGAAGAGATCGATGACATCTTTCATGATTTCTATTTCACTGTGACTCGGTACCACTACCTCGACTCTGGCGGTTTTCTGGTGTGCTACAGCCACGATGTATTTCTGATGACACTTTTCTATTGACCTATCTTATTCGTTTTATTTCTGTTGCTTTGTCTCAAATCGCAATGCTATGGATGTTGTGCTCGGTCGGTCACTGTAATCTCCGTCGTGACAGGGGCACTGAAGTTGGTCAGTTTTAACTGGAATCCGAAATTGCAGTCCTACCCTGGTCACGGTATTGGCACCTGTCAGGCCCAGGGATTCTAAGGCAGTACACTACATGTTGTCCATGATTCTTTGATCGGGTCACGCTCCACGGCCACTAGCTAGAACTTCTTTGTACTATTGAACGCGGCCCTGTTCAATTAATAGTCACGCAAGCCTGCTCCCGAGACCGTTGGATCCGAGCCGGTGAGAGTACTGGCCTCGATCTCAGATCGCAGGGTCGAGTCAGTGGCAATTACAGTCTTCCGAACTGGACAACCCATCACTGGCATTCGGATGGGGACGGCGCCGAATCAATACAAGAGCAATGAACTCTGTGCCTGCTGTCACGTCCCTGAGAGCCGTTCGAACGTTCGTGTACCACCACCACCACCTGTGAGTACAATGACCTATCGGCGTGCCAGTGGCGGTCGATGAAACGCCATATTGTTGGCGATGGCAGTGAGCAGTGGGAAATCGCGAACACGCTTCGTGAACGCGTCTACCAACTCCGTAGGCATATATCAAAGAGACAAACAACTTTCGAGTCTCCCTGCGAGGTGCGTTTTGAGGGCTTGAAAGCCGTCTTCGATGACACGGTCATGATACAGTATGTACATCGATGAGGTCGTCGGGTTCGGTAAAGCGGCCTACTAGTCGCTCACGTCCCCCGTCAACCGCCTGTTGAATTCTTCCCTGACATTCTCCAACGCCTCCGCCCTAACGCTCTCGCACGTCTCCTTGTATTCCGTCGTTTCCCTCCAACCTTTCCAGGCGGTCTTCTCCGACATATTCCACCATTCCTTTTCGTACGGATGGCCTGGCGCACCAGCGTATCCCCAGGGTTTGGCCGTGTAAGGTTGCACGTAGGGATTCAACACGACTTCCACCGTCGGATGAACGGGTCCCGTGAAATGGACGACCGCCGGGTCCTCCATCGCTGTCAAACAAAGCCCTTCTCTGTCCCCAGACGCACACTCCGCGTACGTCCCAAGCCCCTGTGCGTTCCATTCGAGACTCAATGCGGCCCAGTCGGCCCTGAAGTGTACGTTGAGTGCGTCTTGTTCGCGGAATTTGGAGCGTGCCATCTCACGACAGCATGCTTCAAGCTCTGGCAGCTTCAAACGAGTCCGAGCGAGATCGACGAGAAGAACGCCAGCGTTGAAGTATTCTCCTCGCGGGACCCCCGAATGTCCCATCGGACAGCCTACGTCAGGTGCCGCGGCGACCGACCGACCGCCGAGATCAGTGTCCCACAGCTCTCTCAAATCCTTGCGCACCAAAACGTCTGCATCTAGGTAAAGGGCGCGCTGGACGGGCAAGCATTTCATCATATCAACCTTGGCCCAAACCGGGCCCATGGTGAGGGTTAAGGAGTTCGAAGGTAACGCGACAAAAACGAATGTAACATCCGAGCGCATAGGCAAGGATGCTTCGATCTTGTCCTTGTCTTGAGCGAGGAGACCACAGTCGACGATGTAAAACGTAACGCGACCACGGACATGTTCCGCGACGCTACGAATGGCCACTGCTGCCGCCATGGCATATGTAGAATTGATGGTGAGGGCGATGTTCATTCCGTACTCGAAAGCGTCATATAGCCGTCCATCCTTTCCGGGTTCAAGAAGGAACCCAATGCGCATAGGGATCTTTTTCTGCAGCACCATCTGGTACTGCTCGGGGTTCGTCGACAAGCAATCATACTCTCCTTCATGAACCGCAAGAAAGGCGTCGATGCCACGACGTGGATGGTGTGGACTGTCGAAAGGCTGTTCGGGCCAGTTGTAATCATCAAAGATAAAGATGCAGCCAGGCCGCGCGAGCCGCCACGCCAACTCTGCATCGAGAAGCGTATCGTCTGAGCGATGGGACCCATCAATATAAATCCAGTCAAACCCAGCCTCGTGGTCCTTGCTCATCTCCTCTTGCAGCAAGGTACACAGGGCTGGGACGCTGAATTGGGGGAGCACGCGGGCAGGACGACCCGTGAGCGCGAGATTGTGGGTGAGTTTACGATACCGTTCTCGTCCCTCCGCTGTCCCCATGAGATCAAAGTGATCAATGCAAACAAGTTCCCCGCCCGTAGCACAGAGGGTGGTCAGGAGGAATACCGCAGAGCGACCCTCCCAGGATCCGACCTCGAGCGCGCGAGGCGCTTTGGAGAGGACGAGGGGGAAAAGATGCTGCCACGCGGGTTTATTAAATGAAAACCAGTCTTGTGTCGAGGTGAATTCATAGAGGTCGGTGGTTGCATCTGCGTCTATAGTGCTCTTCATTGCTATCACTACCGTTACAACCGCCGGTCTGGTATGATTAGCATGGATAAACTTACTTGGCCACAAAGAGATATGAGGTGGGTTATTGAGGGGGACAGCGCAGGATAGATCTCTGTATATGTGAGATACTTGAGCGGTTCAGTGCCGTCCCTGAAAGGTAACAACGATCAGGTATACACCTTTTGGACTTAAAGTATGTAATCTGTGGGTGCTCGTGATATATGGGCGGGGTTCTGAACCGTTTCTAGGTGATCTTCCATGTCCTAAGATGTAGATGACCTATCAAGACTAGGACAGGACTCATCGAACGCAGATAATTGTGAACATCTGACCTTCGCTTGATGGACCCACTACGTGGGCATTGATCCCCGTCTGAATCTTCATGACAACGCATAATGCTGACAAAAGTGGGCTGATAACAGGCTTGGAAGTTAAAAGCACACATCCTTGTCCCCACTTTCTTGCTTTCAGTGCTGTTTTTGTTCGTCCTTACTGAGGACCGTTCTTGAGCAGTCTACTTTCTTGCGATCAGCTGACGGCCATCTTTTTTAAATATCTGACACCTGATGTAAGTTATTTCACGTTCTCCAAGTCCGTCAGACATGTTTACCGTGTTGAAGCCACAAGAATGACCGAGCCGAAAATGCACCTGAATGCCCTACCTGCCATAGATTATCGTAGGAAGTTTTTGGTAACGGGTGGAAATGGATTTATTGTAGGCCAAAACGCTGTCCGATAAATGTCGAAAATTGAAAATGTCATCTAGGGATCCCACGTCGCCAAGGCCCTTTTTGATCAAGGTGCCTTTGTCCGCGTTGCAGATATCGCCCCATCCTCGGCCTTCGAAGGACCTATATGTTCGGAGACGATCGTCGGAAACCTTTGCGATGAGCACTTTTGCGACCGCGCCGTCAAGGGCGTCGATACCGTTCTCCACTTCGCTGCCACCATGGGTGGTATGGGAACCATCCACGAAGGCAACGGTCTCACCATCTACCA
>JBBPKI010001269.1:0-13661 GCA_038089155.1 Nevesoporus exiguus
TCTCCTTTGCTGCAGCTCTACTCAAGGCGATTTTGAGGAGATATATGGCACTGAAGATACAGACGAGGGCGAACCACATGCCGGACAATGGGACGCCGTGCTCACCTGCTTCTTCATCGATACCGTGAGGTTCCGTTCGAGCTTTCGAACCATACAGGATCTCACACGTTCCTGACCCTAGGCCAAGAACATCGTCAACTACCTTCGTGTCATCCATCGCATTCTTGCCCCGGATGGCGTTTGGATCAATCTCGGTATGTATGCCATTTCTCGAGGACATGCTGAGGCGTTTTTCTCTGCCGGCAGCCTTATTCAGTGCTTGACCTTGCCCCACAGGCCCGTTGTTGTGGCACTTTGAAAACAACAATACCAACGACCCGTCGATAGAGCTGGATCTAGAAGAAGTGAAAGCGTTGGTGCGCCAGATAGGGTTTCGATTGAGCGTGCGTCGACCTTGACTCTGTGCCTGTGTCCCGATTACATGATTCCGACTGACGCGTGATGATTGGCAGGACGAGCGGACGATTGAGACAAGTTACACGAGCAACGATCAGTCGATGCTCGGATACGTCTACAAGGCGGCGTTTTGGAAAGCAACCAAGGACTCCGAGTCCGCCTAGCCCTGGTTATCAGCCAGACCGTTTGGGAACAGAAGACGCGGATTCTTATGTAGGTATGTATGGCGAAGATAATGTGAATATACGCTTTAGAATTGTAGAGGATGCGTATGTGATTTTCTCGTGTCGAGATCTATGAGATTGTTTCAGCAAAAGTTACTGAAGGGCGTCCAGAGCTCTTGGGATCCGTTTCTTGCGTTGTCACATCTCGCTCGTACTCAGCTGGGTTGCAAGGTTGCTGCACTTTTGACTATATTGGTTCGTTTATCTTACACGATTGCTTTGCGGTGCGGTTCCGTTGGAAGGATACGCTAGAACTCGCTCCTCGTCGCACCATAAGCACGATCATGCAAGGTTTCTCATACGTTTTGCTTTTCATCTTCTCGACCCTTTCCCGCCTCTCCTCGCACCATCCCCTTCTTTATGGCCAGCTTCATGTCCCTCAACTCCCTACTCCGCTGAATCCCGAACCCGTCCTCAAACACCCACTTCACCTCTTCCAAGCTAAGCCCGGCCGTCTCCGGGAAACACCATACGCAAAAGATGAGCCCGAGCAGACACAGCCCGGCATAGAAACCAAACGCCCCCGACGGTGTAATCTCAGCCATGAGCGAGAGGTAGGTCGAGTTGATGATAAGATTAGCGCTCCAGTTGGAGGCAGTCGCGAGGGAGGTGCCGATCCCGCGGACTGGAAAGGACGTCGGGCGTCAGGCGGGAACGAAACGAAGGGCAAGCAGGATGAGCGGATCGACTCGAACGAGAACGTCATTGTGTACCCACCTTCCAGCCCGAAGAGTTCACCTTGTTGCCAGGGCACGTTTCCTAATCCGCTCGCGTACGACGCAACGAAGATGATCATCGATAGCAACACGATGGCAGACCAGACTTGTGAATAGTGTGCGCCTATGACGAGCACGTTGCCCGTGTGCTTGGTCATGACTAGGCAGGTAATAGCGCGTCAACATGGGTTCAGCCCAAGTATACGTGGACGTGGGTGCGTACAGTGGAATGCAATGGCGGCCAAAGCCAAGCCGATGATCATTCCGGGTGCGGAGCACAGCATAATCCGTCTCCGACCCACGATATCGATCCACCTGGAAGGGTACCGCGAGTAATGTTACTCCAAGGTTTGGATCCAAATCAAGGACACGCACTTGAGCGCAACCAACGTAAACACAAAGTTGGTCCCGGAAATGATGAGACCGACTGCTGTCGGTTGATTGAACCCGATCTCCTGAAAGAGCGACGCCGAATAGTACATGAGCGTGTTGAATCCGGATAGTTGCTGAAACGCTTGCATGCCGCAGGCGACAACTTTATGATGCGGTAGGTGGTGACATAGGTTTAGTCAGGAACCTAGCGAACACAGCGTAAGTTTAAGAAAACCTACTCAATGCACGACGATTAGCTGGGATCCAGAACATCGAACCGAGTCGTTGCCAAAAAGTGGTCGAATTGGTGATCTCGATGCTTTGTCGAACGGTCGCGTGGAGGACGTTGAGCTAGATACGAAGCGCATCAACAAGTCAATCCAAAGTACGACGTGATTCGTCGACTCGTCTACCTTGCGCTTGACTTGCTCCGGTGTAGCTGTCGCATACACGCGAGCAAGCACTCTATAAGCGGCTTCCATGTCCCCCCTCCGTATCAGAATACGCGCTGTCCCGACATATGGGTCAACGCGATATGAACCACCAAACGCGGGATTTCCAACACTCACGCGATTCGGGCAGGAACGCCAACACTGCGAGTTGTAGACCGGCAGGCACCGCGCTCAATCCGACCATCCATCGCCAACCACCGTTTATGTTCGCAAAGCCAGCGTCAATGCCATACGCGATGACCTGTCCGAGGGTAATCATGACAACGTTGAGGACGACCATTCTTCCTCGAAGACGCGTAGGTGAAAGTTCTTGGATGTAAAGTGGAGCGATGCAGGATGCAAGGCCGACACCAACACCGATCAATAAACGGCCTCCGATCTAGGATGAGGAGATGGATTGGACGGCATGAGACGGAAGGAGGCGGGAGAGGCTTACCATGCTCCATACGGTATGGCAGACAGCTTGTCCGATAGCGCCGCCAATGAAGATGATGTCAGCGATGCCGAGGACGAGTCGACGGCCTGTCCAGTCTGACATGGCACCTGCGGTGAGACCACCAAGTAGGGCACCCAGCGTCGTCGCCGAGGTGATGAATTCCTGTATAGCAATGTAGCATGGAACGCCAGATGAGTGCAACGATGGCCGATGCGTGCTTCATCCCCAAATGCTCACCTTTTGCCCATTCGAGAGGACGGCTGGCCCCAAATCACTCTTGACAGTTACGAGCGCACCAGAGATGACACCCGTGTCATAGCCTAAGATGAGAGTACGACCGCACGTCAATGCATGCTCCCAGAGCCGCCCGCTTCAAACTGACCGAAAAGCAAACCCGAGATGGTGGAACAACAGACGAGAAGCCAGACGAACCACGTCGTCCGTTCTTCGCCTTCGATCGTGACCGCATACTCTGAAATCTCTCCTACTGCCGCACGCTGAGCAACTTCCTCAAAGGCTCCTTGGTCCGGGTCGTCCTCGTGCGCAGAGAAGTGTTTTTCGTCGGTGTTTCGTTGGGAATGAGGTAGCGGGCGTACATCGTCGTCTCCGGGAATCATTGGCGATGGTTGATGGTTGAACCGGCGATAATAACGCACCGTGCTTCTCGAGGACTATTTAGTCCAAGCGAAGGTGATTGGGTGCGCGGGATGATACTTAACCCATCAAAATAGGCTTCGCATGCTTTTGCGCAGCTGCACCGTAAGACAATAAGTTCCCGGGCTTACGATTCAGCCGGCCAGCGAGGAGGCGCCACACGAGTTCTGTGTCACGCGGTTCAAGTTGCCACTCGGAACAACTTCAACGGCGTTATGTCGGAGCGCTCAGCGAGTTGCTCGACTGAGGTGTTTTGTTCCCGTGGCGTTCAGCCCCAAATTCGACGATTTGCCAGCGTCTCAGGTCGCCAACGTACAGCGACTCTGTCGCTCTACAAAAACGGCATGGTTGCAGCCAACGAGCGAGAGAGGCTTTAGAACGATCGTGATGAGCTCGATTTCATAATGGCTATACAGCCTCGAAAGGAGGCCGCAGCTCAGACTGACCTATGATCGCTGGCAGCACGTCGGTCACTAGCGCTGTCTCCCAGCGAAGCGAGACCCGCTGGCAAGGTTTATCTCGTTGGCCATCAACAATGCCCCTCTCCGTTGGCCCGCTGTCCTAACAGCCATCAAGGTCATCGAACACACTCATTCTCGTCGGGGGGACGTCCTCTTCCTTACAGATGAGTCATGCGTTAAATGCGGACCTCACATCCAAATTTCTAAAGCACACCCTCCAATCCGTGGCCTAGTATATGTCCATTCCGGCAAAACGTCCACCGTGCATTTGTGGAAAGGATCGGCAGCATGTTTCTCGCCAAAGAACGGTCCTCGCGATCAGCTGTCTCAAAGACGAAGATTCTTGCTCATTTCAGGAACATGATAAACGAAACGAGGCAGTCGCCTGCTTCTGGTCCTCACGTCGCTAACGTGATCGGTCTATGTAAATCTTTTCTCGCACGGCGGTCTGGAAACGCATCCGCCCGATTATCCAAGGGTTGGCGAGATTGATTCGGAGTCTGCAGGATCAGCGCTCAGCCTTGGCCAATGCCGGATTTCACACGCGGTAACGATGTCGTTACGATTGTTGATTGGGAAATATTGGCTGGTGTCCTCGATACTAGGACTGTACAACGTGCCAACTCGCGAGAATAAGATTCAACCTCTTGAGCCATCAGGATACTCGTTCGCCCGGGCTGCTCTAGCGTAGAAAGCCAAATAAATCACATCGTCATCATCGGTACGTTGTGTGTTGGAGTACTCGTGGTCTAAAAAATAGACGAACTGCACGAAATGATAGTGCCAACACGAAAGCGGACGCAAAGTGGATGAACTATGACATTACTGGGATCGCACGCCCACTCCAGAGTTAACGAGACAGACCCTGGGCTATTCGTCGCCAGTGACATGATGATAGCTAGGTGGTGGAAGGGAACCATGCATATCTATCGCAAATTGTTGCTCCCCAGACATTAGCCTCTCGATCACACGCGCAATCGCCTCGGCTGGGACGTTGTTCATGTACAGGCTATTCACGAAATCAGCTTGGCCGTCCGTGAGCGCTGGACGTGCCTGCGGTGTACGACGCCGAGATGGTTCCGACGCAGGTAAGGATGCACTGGATGAAGCGGCTTGCGTAGAAGATACAACATTGACATCAGTGGTCTGACTTGATTCGCCCAGTTGTGACTTCTTACGTCGAGATGAACCTGCGCTCGTCGAATTCGAATGTGGCAGCGACTGTGCAGCGAGAACGCCCGTTGATAGACTCTCGGTCGCCGGAGGTAGTTCCGTGACATCCGTATACTGCTGTGCCCCTTGGTAATATAATGCATTTGGTGAGAAAGGTTCTATCCTTGGCTCGATACCCGAGTTTTCGGTCGATCTTCGACCTTGGCGACAATGCCGACAGAGATAAAAGGTCGCAAAAAGGATGGCACCGAGAGCCGTCAAGCCACCTATGACCCCTCTGGCAGTCGCGCCAACGTGCAATCTGCTATCACAAGGATCAATAACAAAGTGGGAAATATCCAAGGGCTGCTTACAATGACTTGGAAGGGGAGGGTGTAACCGTCGACGTAGGCGTCAGTACTGTAGTAGACATCGGTAGAGAACTGGTAGCCATAGTCGAAACGTTGGAAACGATTGTCTGATTAACAAGCACGTAATCAAACATCATCCCACTAATCGTGCTGTTCCAACTCAGGACACTCATGGTCACCGTATGATTTCTAGTTGTCATGCCTTGAACATCGAAAAGGACGACCCCTGAGTTGTAGAGATTTGGCCCGGGAGGAGCAGGTAAGACGTTATTGTAAGGCGGCGCTCCTTCGTCAGTGCTGAGACTCGCGTTGATACCCTGTTCGCCAGCTTGCAGTACATATATGGTGATGCCAGACCCTGTAGCGGATCATAAACATCAGCATTGGATGAAAGTGTTAACGCCTACCAGTGAACAGGAACTGCATCAGACAGCCATCTGCGGTTATACATGGCGCGTCTGCACGCCAATCTCAGTTCATGTTTTCGATATGTCAAAGAAACTTACAGGTACTATGCGGCGTTCAGTTCAGGTAACGAGATAGCAATGGATATGGAACTCACTATGTATGGTTATAGCAGGGAGATGCATCGACGGTTAGCACTGTCCCGTTGGCAAGGTTCATGTACAGTGTTTCACCACCTTGCTGAAAGAATCCCCATTTTGCACTGCCCGCACTATTTGAGTAGTAATGGAGGGAGGTGGAATTTTGGTCATCGATGTAGTAATCTGCTCTGGCAAAAGATACAAGAGCCATGAATGCCAACAGCCCCTTTGAGAGGCCAGGCTGCATGCTGAAGCGCTGGCCTCAGTGAAGTGTAAATGAGAAAGAGGGGGAAAAGGACACAAGCCCCAAACGAGCACCGAAACCAGGTTTAAGATATAAATTGCATGGAGGTTGCGGAATTTCCATTTTGCCAGTGAAACGGGCGACCATTGGCAACCCCTCCGGCGATCGCGCCAACAGCTGCACTATTATAAGGATTAATAACAAAGTGAGAAGAGGTTAAAACTACTGCGGTAGATGGTACCACAGAACTAGATGTCGTGCTCGAAATGCTGCCAGGCGAATGCAAGTATGTCCCCTGGATTTAACCCTAATCATCTGAGGAGCAGGCTAAACAACGTTATTGCTTACGAATTTTCTACAGGCCAGCAAGGGCTCTGGACAACGGTGGGTTTCCAGGCTACTAATGCAACAAAGCATAACTATCCTCGACAAACTTCTGATGCAAATTCACGACAGCAATAAATGATGCATTGCAGCAGTGTGCGGATGTAACGGCATTGGTGGCTGGAGAGCTTAAGACTGCTTACGCCGAGTTGGTAGAAGATGACGTGGTTCTGGCTGCAGTGGTAGATGTCGCGCTCGAAATATTGGAAATGTCCGTTTTATTAACCCGCGCATAATCAAACAGAATCGCGCCAGTGACATTGTCCCAAGACTGGACAGTCATGGTTGCTGTATGATTTCCGGTAGTCATGCCTTGGGCACTGAAAAGAGTGACGTTTGGGGCGTATAAATTTGGCCCCGGAGGAGCAGACAGGGCATTATACTTTGGTGTTCCTCCGCCAATGGTGAGATTCGCGTTGAATGGGATCTGCACTTGGCAGTACACACGCCGCATCTACACGCCGGTCTGAGTCCATATTTCCAATATGTCTAGGAGGCTTACAAGTGCTATGCGGCATTCAGTGCAGGTAAGTGAGACAGCAATAGATATAGAGCTCACCATGTAGAATTAAAGCAGTTGACCACCAGTGCCTTATTATCAGGGGGGAGGATAACTGTTTGATCGCTCGGGAAGGGTTCCCACGTCCCGGAGCTCGGTAAATAACTTGGTGAATAATTAAGATGTGTAGTTTTGGTCATCGATGTAGTAATCTGCCATGGGGAAATATACGAGAGCCAGAAACACTCTTTGAGTGGCCAGACTGCATACTAACCACTGCTGCCTCCTGGTGGAGTGTGGGAGGATGGGACCGAGTGACACACGTGCCAAAACCAGTTTCAGAGCACGTTCATGTTGCACTTTCCGAGGCTGTAGAGCTTCTGCAAGAAATTGATCGGTCAGTGCTTGGAATGGGCAGCTAGATAGCGCTACAGTAAGGCGTAAACCCTATAAGACGTCGACCTGCTTCAGATATGTAGCGGAGCCTTCGCCAGTATATTTACCGTTTCAAACCGTTTACCGTCTTTCCTCTCTACACGCGCTCATCTATGTTCTATTTCCGCTCTTGCAGTGATTTCACCAAGGATACAATTAGGCCAATAAGCATGACGACAATCTAGTAGCAATACTCACAGACCAATCAGTAGCTGGATCTGAGAGCCTGGACGGTCAGCAGCACACACCAGGCCTGTAATGATGGTGGCACATCAGGTGCGCTTGTAGTGAGAACTTACAACGAATAGTTGATGTGCGTGTCAGATAAGGCTCGACTTCTTTTTCTCTCGGGGTTTCTCGTTTCCATTAGCTTCATGTTCCCCGAAACAGCCGAAACAGCAATCTTCCACTGCGATATATAGAGAATCGGAATACCTAAGTGTCCGAAATAAACGCCCTAACTCATATGTGTCAAAGACTGGCGAGAAGGAGTTGTGCACAGAGGGTCAACTCTCAAGCAGAAAACCTATGGAACCTCAGTGCTGGTCAAGCTACTGTATTAGAATAAGTACCTATGGAACTAGGATACTGTTAGTAGAGTTGGAAAGGCTAGAAAAGACTACATACCCTCAGCGCTGGTCAAGCTACTGAGGGACTAACTACGAGAGTTCAACTCGTCTAATGATTATGTAATTTTTCCATAAAAGGGAAAACACTAACGCGTGCGGGATAACTTCTAACAATATGTGGGTTTAAGTTCTCACCTGCAACGCCACGAGTGTGATAGTGACGCCCTATTGCTCATTGGCCAGGACAAATCCGAGCGGCCATGTGCGAAACTCAAACACCGCTAACTTTGACATCCCGGTGGGAAGGGAGGTGCTGTCTATGCGCGGAGGCACCGCGGCAGGCTGACACGACTACACCCATTAGTCACCACACATGCTATAAACCTGAGTATGATGCCAAGTCAATAGATACCGGAACACTTTCAAATACGCGCAAGTGGGTCCCGAGCGCAAAGCTGGCTCCGAGTTGAGCCTCTAATAAGCTCGTTAGAAGGATCATGGTCGTCGATGGGGATGCCATCCTAAAGAGGAGCGATCATTAAGGCCTGTTTGAATGTACAGTAGTCCATGCCGGAAAGTGGTGTCCGCCCAGAGCATCATCGCCGACAGAGGGTAGGGGAGGATAGCAGGGGCCTGCACCGAGACAACCAGCTTTGACTATGGCTGGAGGCAGCGAGCAAAAACAAGTGGAACAGTCCAAGCGTAGACTCGCAGTGGGTGGTTATTTCATCGTATCTAGTTTATTCGCATCGTGTGGGTGATGACCTAGAACGACAATGGTCCCGACCGACAACTGCAAATGCTGAAATGATAGATTGGATGGGATTGAAGGCGAGGTAGTGATTCGCTAGCTCTTAGCGCTCGAGGGAAACCACTTGAAAAGGCTCTGTGCCTGGTCCGGTTTCTAGGTTCGTGGCTATGGGACATATGCAAAAATCCCCGGAACGCGGAACATCGGAAGACGCATAGTCTCAGAGCACTAGGCTTGACTATAGCAAGGTGGCATCCGGCCGACAAAAGCCATCAGGCGAGTTACGACTCCGACAACGCCTCGAATGTGGAGCCAAAGGTTGGCACGGTCACGGCGAGACACCCAGAGACAGTGTGAGTGTAGACAAACTTTCACTGCTGACGCAACTTACTGGAGCCAGGGAGAACCCTCGCCCATCAAAGTCGAAGTAAAACTCGCTCGCACCTTGTGTCCGTCCCGAGTCAACCTCCTGTATGCGCCCACGCCAATGGGCGCCTTTTACTCGGCACTTTCGTCACAACCGACGTCATGAAAGGTCAAGAAAGGAAGCCGCATTCGTGGAGCAGCTCAAGTTAGAAGCCAAGCCAGCTCAACGAACTAGGCGGGATCAGGAATGCCATCTCGCTCATATCTGGAAATATGGTACTGTATTATGGTTAGCTCATTGCCACGCCCGCCACAGCTGTATCAAAGAAGCGCCAGCTAGTACTTCGACCCGTGTCAGGGGCCAGTTGCTGTGTTACGCAGCACACTCCGCCAAGCAAGCAGCGAGTCGCACCGGGAGCTGGCCACAACCGATACTGAAGGTCCTGTGGCAGATGTCACATTCAAAAATTCATGTAGACTATTAACAAAACAAACTGGTCTCAATAAGTCAGGCCCGTCGTCCTACGACATGCCATAGTCGGGGATTCGTTCCCATTCCTCCTCCTCGTCCAGACCCAGATTCCGTTTATCCAACTTGTCAAGTTCTACGTAATACTTCCTCAAGTCGCGTCACCGTTGCGCTCGGGCTTGATCATGGATTCAATCATCTCTAGCGTCCCGTCCCGTCCAATACCGTCCTCGTATCTCTTGATGTCAACGTGAGCCTGACTCATCACACCAGATTCCCGGTAATGGCGAATCGAAAAGTTGATCGCACGGCGGGTGAGCTTGTTATGTTCGGGAGCAGTCAGAATGAAGAGTGTCTTCATGATATGAGTCAGGTCGACGATGAAGGCCATAAATATCTACTGCGCGTTTTTCCTGATATGCCAAGAGTCATTTATACAGTCGTTGGAAGATGTATTGACGTACACATTTTGGTAGAGCTCATAAAGCCACGTAGCGGCGGCAGCCGCGCCAGAAATAATAGGCAAGATAATATGAGCTACTGGGCCTGCCGCAAGAACCAACGCTCCAGGAGCGGCACCTGCTGAACTGCTGCCCGGGGCACTGGCGGAGAATACCCGTGAATGTAGAATTATTACTAGAAGAAAAGACTCACGAGTGCATGTTGATGTTTGAGACAGAGCGCATCTCCATTTTTAGAGCCATGGCAATAACGCGCTTCTTGAACTCTTCACTGAACAAGTGCTATGGACACGTGATTAGCAATTCAGGCAGCATACGTAGTGGACATTAAATACATACGCAATCTGGATCATTGAAATTCCAGACGGCGACAATGTCAGTATGGATTACAGAAAGAAAACCTCGCATCGCATGTCCCTTAAAGTTGGGGCTGGCCCTCAAGGCTTTCCAGTATTCTGTAACCAGCCGTCAGTGGTTTGTGGCCGCTCTTACGAAAAGAACGGACCTCACTTTCCCACACTGCACAAGAATGAGGATAAGATAGCCCGAACTCCCATGGAGAGCACTTACTTGGTGGTCCCCTGGATTTTAAGATGAGGGTTAACCCTTTGTGCCATCGTCAGTATCACCACTGGTTGGCTCTGGGTGTCAGGGCTGTCACGTGCTTCAACCTGATAACGAGTCAGGTCGACTAAGCTTTCGAGGGTGTACTCGTAATTTTTTCTAGCTGATGACATTTGCGACGGCATCAGAGACGAAGGTCGGATAGGGCCTCGATACACTTACTTGAAACACCGATATATGGAAGAGAGCCGCCTGCGAGTTCAGTGATCTTGTTATGCCGTCTTCTCATAGCAGACCCTGCGTTCAAACGGGCTTGCTTTCTGAGGCCCTCATCGTTAAGTCTGCAGCCAGGAGACATTGCTAACTGCATCATCGATTCGTCCACAAACAGGTTAAGCATCGTATATACCACGATGAGGGGTACTGTGACAGACTTGAACAAAGACGAGAGAACACTTGAATTAGACACGGACTAGTGCCTATAGTTTCTTTCTTCGTTCGAAAAAAATCATCAGCAGCTGCTTCTAGTTGATCGCCTGCCCGAAGTACTTTAACACAGAACCTTCAAGGGGAAATGTAACCAGGCATGATCAAATAGCCTAAAATGAGATCTCACCAAACTGCATGCAGCTGATCTTTAAGCGGACCGGACTGTCTGGTCCGGATGGACTCCTTGACAGTTTTATAGTTACCAGCTTCTCCTGACTCAAAGCCGGCGGAATTATGGAGGATGAGCCGGTCGTTGTCAGGTGACTTAAGCTCGTCTTCGATTTTTGCTTCTCCACGCTTGAGATGTGAGGGAGACTGAAGAAAGCTAGTGAGGTACGTACATATCGAATAAATTAGAAATTTACCGCTTTGTTAATTCCGAAGGTAGTATTAATCAGAGTTAATTTCCCGACGCCCCACTGATCTGCAGCTGAGTACGTGGCCAGGAAACGCTGGCGATGAACCCCTTACTTTCCCTATAACCAGGATTCGGAACCTCCAGTCGAACCGTCAGCCAGCCGATGTCGCGGGACGGCAGTATCAGACATACCGGGGACAGTCCTCCAGGGTGGACTTCGTCTCAGGGATTAGGGTTTCGGAAGACGTGGTTGAGATTTCGGAAGCCTGGCAGCTGAATTTGACCCGAATATCACCCTGAGCCACAGATAGATCTGTTCGGAAGTTTTGGCAGAGACTATGGGCAGAATGGATAAAGGAATTACCTTCTGTCGGAGTCTCCACCAAACTCTCAAAGAGAAGTCGCGTCTTTATATCCAGAGACTTTGTCTTCATCCACGAGGGGCTCTGATAGCACAATGTGACTTTGGTCTCCGGTGAAAGCTCGCTATACGGAAAAGAGAGTTAGACGCTTAAGATGGATTGGCGAAAGACATACATGGGGTTCGGAAAATCCTGGCGTAGTGACTCGCCCCCATCACAAATCAGCTCATGTCGGAGAGGCCCGACATGGAGTTCTCCAGAGGTTAAGCGTATGGATTGTTTGATCGTTGCTGGGGAGACGGTAACGGCTAGATACACGAAATGACTAAGAGGTAGACCAGGGTCATAGCTGGAGCGACTTGCCTGTGACACGGACGAATGGCGGGGGCGACGCAGACATGATAACTAGGTCTACAGCGACCTGCTGTAGCTAGGGGTATGTATATTTGAGGTGCAAAGGCCCTAACAGGGTATAGAGTGGGCTGATCCCCCACCCTCAGCTCGAGGCCTACACGAGGCTGCAGTGGAGACAAAGCGTGCCATTCCTGGTATGTACCTTCTCGAATGTTTGTAGCACGCTAGCTGCCGAGTATCGTAAGAGTCCTGTGGATTAGCGCTTAAACGCTTAGCATTGGCCAAGAGACACTCTTTCTGTGTCTGTCTGCCTGGCGCTCTGGTTTGATCTTCCCATGCACTTTGTCTTCGCAGACCGACGGATTACTAGTAGGAGCTGGCGGGAAAATGGCAATCGTAGTAGCGCTCGCATGACCAATCCGAGTCGTAAGTGTTGACAGGTACTTATACTTACCTCGGTCTGATCAGCTACCAGGCTCTCAGAGTGTGTAATATAGGCACGTCCTAAGCTGGACCCGAGCAACGCCTTATCACTTGAAGAGGGCAGCAAAATGTGTCAGCAACGATAGGTGAGTGCTTGAGCCCTCACACTCGGACTGACTAACGATCATTGGCAGTATGTCACTCACGAAAGACAACAGTACTCTCGTTAGCTATCAACAATACCCCTCTCCGTCGGTTTACCATCCTGACGACCATCAAAGCCCCAAAACGCCTCCGTGCTCGCCGGGGTGGTATCCTCCTTACAGATAAGCTACATGTCGAGCACGGGTCCCTCACCCAAATTTCCGAAGTGCACGCCCTCCAACTCGTGGCCAAGCACGCATCCGTTCCGGTCCCAAAAATCCATTGTGCGTTTGTACGGAACGGCTGGATGCACATTTCAACGGAAAGGATCGACGGCGGGCCGCCTGCCAAAGGTGGTCGTCGCGATCAGCCGAGTCAAAGACAAAGATTCCCGCCCAGCTCAAGAGCACGGCGCACGAGATGAGGCAATTCCCAATTGCGCCTAGTACTCGCGTCTCCAGTGTGATCACTGGTCCTTTATATGATTCTCGACTCCCTGGCACATCATGGACAGTCGGGTCGTTCGAAACAATTAGCAGGTTCCATGCTTTCTTGCGCAACGATCTGGAAGTGCATCCACCCGATTATCTAGATGATGAGTCTGCAGGGTCAGTTTGGCCTGTGCCAGTTTTCACGCACAGTGATCTCAGTAGTCTCAACGTCTTTGTACGCGGGGATGATGTCGCAATTATTGATTGGGAGAGTTCCACGGCTGGCATCCCTCGTACTGAGAGTATGTATACTACGGCGTGCTACCAAATCAATACGCGTTAACTATGTAATTACATTTGGCGAGAAGAAATCGACCAGCTTCTGGACTCCATTATAGAATATATGCGCGAGAAAGGGGAGGCGCGACGGCTGTCGAGAGACAATCTCAGTCGTCGTGCGGTGCAACGGACTATATATATTACCTGTCGAGAGACAATCTACATACAGGTAAGTTCGAG
>JBBPKI010001270.1:0-13636 GCA_038089155.1 Nevesoporus exiguus
AGGAGACTTCGCTTGAAGTCCTTGGGGCTTATCTATTGGGCTTTATATAGCCTAGTTACATGAGCACGGACCAGCTTAGGGCCGGCTGGATCTATGTATGATGTAACTATGATGTCATGCCATGAGGCGTACCTATAACGTCACTAGTCTAGCCTCTTTGTCTAGGCTTCTGTAGAGTATCGTAATATTAAATAAACCGTCTAAGTACCTTAACAGATGCTAAGCCTTGGCTAAGCCTTAGCTTACTGGCGTTGTCGGATGCCAGAGTGTTAGATCGCTAACAGTAAAAGGAATGTCCTACAATGAAATGAGGGTATATTTCTTCAATCTCCACAATACAGATATGAAGAAACATGGAAAAGGGTATGGCAACTGAGGGATCTAGGACCTCAGAAGCCAAAAGAAAGTATATTAAATACAAAAAATAGCTTCTCCTCTCTTTCTCCTTATGTATAGTATGGACAAGACTTTGACAATAACTCTTTCACATATTACTCTTCTGATTCAGAACCATCTTCCCCTATCTATAGAGTACATCTGCCCTCTACTAAGACCAGGCCTCTTCAAAAGGAGCTTGCTGCACTGGAATACAGGCTTAATTCGGTCAAAGAAAAAGAAAAAATATATTTATGAGGATAGTTTCCCAGAACAAATCCTCCTATGAAACTCCAAGATGCAATACAAAATCCTTATGGATATTTCTATTGCACACCCCACTACCAAGCACAAAAGGCATCAGTGCAAGGCCCTATTGGACAGTGGTGCAAACAGCATCTTTATAGATCAAGAATGGGCCAAACAAGTAAAACTCCCACTAGAAAAGCTAGATAGGGAAATACCAGTCTTCAATGTCAATGGAACAAAGAACTCCGCAGGAAGTGTGACATACAAAGCGGAAATTATCCTTGACTATGAAGGACATCATGAATGCCTAGTCATGGAAGTAACCAACTTAGGCAAAAACAATATGATCCTAGGCTACACATGGTTGGCTAAGCATAATTCAACCATCAACTGGTTGAAAGGGGAAGTAAAGATGACAAAATGTCCAAGGTCATGCTATATGCTATCAGACTGAGGTGTACAATTAGCCAAAGAAGAAGAAGAACTGAAGCACACCTTGACTGTGCATTGGTTCATCAAAAACTTAGAAAAGGCTATGAATAAGGAACCAACCCTCAAGGAAATGGTCCCTAAAGAATACCATCACTTCCTCAACGTATTCAGCAAAAAAGAATCTGAGCGACTTCCACTTAGAAAACCATGGGATCACAAGATAAAGCTGAAGCCAGGCTTTCAACCTAAAAAGGCAAAAATATTCCAAATGAGCAAGGATGAGATGGAAGAATTGAAGAGTTTTGTTGAAGAACAAACTAGAAAGGGATATACATATATCCTAGGATCATATGTATTATTTGCACCTAAGTTTGTGACTTCTGCAACTAGGCATTTGTGATGTCCTTGATAGTTGAGGATTATCTCAGCTTTATGGGTTACACTTCCAGCCAAGTTCTTCATACAATTGATATTAAAGACAAAGATCTCCCTTTCTAGCTTTTCTAGTGGGAGTTTAACTTGCTTGGCCCATTTTTGGTCTATAAATATTCCATTTGCACCACTATCAAGCAGGGCCTTGCACTGATGCTTCTTGTGCTTGGTAGTGGGGTGTGCAATTGAGATATCCATAAGGATCTCATATTGCACCTTGTTGTTTCTTAAGAGAATCCAATCTGGGAAGTCAAAATCTGAATAAATATTTTTTTCTTTTGTTTTGACTGAATTAAGCCTGCATTCCTGTGCAGCAAGCTCCTTGTTTGGAGACCCAGTCTTGGTTGATGGTAGATGTACTCTATAAATAGGGCTAGTTGATTTAGAATTTGAAGAGTATCATGAAGAAGTGTCTGTGTCATTGTTGAAGTCTTGTTCACATTGCACATAAGGGGAGAGAGAGGAGAAACTATTTTTTGTATTTAAAATGTTTTCCTTAGGCTTCTGAGGTTCCAGATCCCTCAGTTACCATAGCCTTTTCTCACCTTCTTCATTTCCATGTCATGAAAGTCAAAGAAGTATGTCTTCATTTTGTTCTAGGACATTCCTCTGATTGCATTTTCCCCTTTTGGTGGTTCAAGGGTGACTTTCTTCCCTTTCTTGTCTTCTTGTCCCATTGCTTGGACTTGAGGTGGTTGAAATTCTTCTGTTCCTTTTTTTCAGCAGTTGACCTTATATTCTCCACCAAGGAACTTACACTCATTGCACTTTTTCTTTGATTTTGGGCAATTTCTTGTGATATGCCCATTGCCTGTGCAGTTGTAACATTTAGAGTTCCTGCTGACCACCCCTATGTCCATGGGTTTGCCCCTTCCTCTGTAAGTATGGGCTTGTCCTTCTTAATAAGTCTTTTGCATGGACTGTCCTGGTCATGAGGATTCTTTTCCTTGAAGGTTAAAAGACTCCATACTTTGTTATAATTTTATCCATTATACCACACCTTTTTCTTCTTACCATCTGTGTTCCCTTTCAATATCCATTCCCTCATAGGAAGTATGTTCACTTCATGATCATCTTCAAATCTCCCTTCTTTTATTTGCTCTATACTCTGTAGTTTCATCTTCATTTGGACAAATGCCTCCTAACAGCATTCTTTCACATGCTGTTGTGATCCATACAGCCACCTGCAGTAGTTCCTCCATATTCTTCTCTTTTCCATTACCTTCTGCCTTTTTCTATGCCTACCCTTATCTTGGTCTGTGTGCATCTCTTTGGACTATATAAGCAGCTAGCTACTTCACTTGTAAACCCTAAGCTAGACCTGTGCAATCCACATCTTGACTCTGGACTTGCTCCTGCCTGAACTGTTGCCTCAACAGTTCTCTTTTGATCCTTTATTCCTTGTGAGACATTGTGCCTCTTTGTGACTGCCTCCTCACAAAGAACCTTTGTCACTAGCAGTCCAGATGGACATGCTCCATAACATATTTGACCCTTAGATTAGAAGGGTCTTGATATAGTCTTGTATGCAGTCTTTTCTTTTTCTGTTATAAAATATTTGCTATATAATGTCCCTATCAACTGCTCCTTCTAGAAGTCTCACTCCATTTGGGTCTTCCTTAGAGGAGTCTCCCTTTATTTTATAGTAATACCCTAGCTGTTATGATTTTACCCCTTATACCATGTCTTTTCCTTCTCACCATTTGTGTTCCCTTCTGTTATCCATTCCCTCATGGGAAGTATATCTATTTCCTGATCATTTTTGAATCTCCCTTCTCCTATTTGCTCTATATTCTGTAGACTAACCTTTAACTGGACAATTACCTCCTAACAGCATTCTTTCACATGCTGTCATTATCCTCACAGCCATCCACAGTAGTTTCTTTGCCTTCCTCTTCTTTCCACTGTCTTCTATGCTTACCCTAAACATTGGTCCATGCACACTTCCTTGTACTATATAAGTAGCTAGCTACTTCACTTGTAAACCTCAAGCTAGACCTGCACAATTCCACCTCCTCTTATCTGGACTTGCTCTTGACTGAACTGTCACCTCAACAGTTCTCCTTTGCCTTTCTGTTCCTTGTAAGACGTTGTGCCTCTTCATGAGTACCTCCTCACAAAGAACCTTTGTTGCTAGCAGTCCAAAAGGACATGCTCCATAACACTAGCCACCTTGTTAGGAATAGCTGAGTACTTTCTCCTTTGTATTGCCTGCATTGTTTGAGCCATATCTGGGCTTCATCTACCATGTTGATAGATTTAAACCTTTGATCCATTGCATGCCAAAGGACTGCAGTAGTGGGCCAAAGTTCATCATTGTCCATGTATTGTGTTAGAAGTTGTCTGGCCCATTGCTCAGCTCTGCTTTTGTCTTGCTCTCCATCTTTGGGTCAAACCCTGGAGAGTATTGCTATGACCTTTTCTTGATTGGTGATAAAGATCTCAGAATTACTTTTTAAGTAAATTCCCATTGTCAACTTTCATCTGTCATATTTCAATCTGGATCCATCATATTGTCCCAGTTCTGGCACTACTTCTACTTTTTTTATTGACTTTTACTTCTACATTCCTTGTTTCTTGTACCCCTGCCACTCTTTGTAGAGTTCTTATTTGAGCTTGCAGATTTGCAACAAGCTCAGTAAGGGCCAGAATGGCTTCTTCTGTTGCCATGACTGCAGGTGCAAGTGGCAATTGGGAGATCTGGTCTGGGAACAAGGGCTGGTCTCTACCAGATTGTCTGATGAATTGTCAGTCTCTGAGTCAATGTTGGGTTCCTGTAAGGATGCTGCAATGTGGTGTTGTTCTTGTTGAGCCAGTTCTGGCTCAGAGCTTGGTGAGGGAGTGGGAGTATTTAGTGCTCATATCCCTCTGAGTGCTTCTTCAATTTCTTGGAGGAGTCATGGTACTTCTACTGGTTATTCTGGCAGTTCATACAGTTGTACTGCTAGTACTTCTCTCCTGAACTGGGCTGCTTGCTCTCTTGTAATGTGATGTGCGAATAGGATATTAGGATCAAAATTGAGGTTCTTTCTTATCCTATCTAGGAGATAAGGATAAAAGTTTCATAATTCATGGAGATTTCTTTAGATAGGCCTCCTTTGGATTGGAGGTGGTGTCAGGGTTCTTTGGGGTTCTCCTGGATAGTAATGGAACCACCTGTTAAGTCCAGACTCTCCAAACTCAAGTCCGATCAGAGGTCCAGGGGTACTGAGGGGTAGTAGACTGGTTAGTCTTGGAGGTGGACCGAAGTCCAGAGTGGAGGAGTCGGAGTGGGGTTACTCAGGAGGATGTTGGCACAGGACTTATGTGTTGTGCCCTTGAACAGGTCCATGTCCTCATATTTCGGAGGATCGGAGTTCTGACAGAAGGAGGAGATGGGGATCACGACCAGAGAAAGGAGAGAGGACTCATTCAATATTTGTGCTAAAGCTACATGACGGAGGTTACAGGGATTATATACTAAGAGTCCGGGAGATAAGTATGCCAGAGCGCAGCATAGGAGCTGTGTTCCGAGACAAGTATTACAAATGTACAATAAAGATGAGTAATACTATAAAAGAGTTCCAGGTCTGGGGATAACCAAATACCAGTCCAAGTACAGCATTGGTCTGAGCAGAGGAGTGGAGCTCCAAGTGTGGAGAAATGGAGATGGACTGAGGAGGTTGGAGTAGGCTGGAGTAGGCTGGAGCTGACAGGAGTTGGGGCCAAAAGGGTCGGAGATGGATGGAATGGCACAGGATATGACACCACCCATCATTATCTATATATCCTTTGTTTGGATTGAAGGAGTATTCTCTGTACTCTTCCTCAGGGGTAAGGGTCCTTGGTCTTTGTGCTAATGCTCCACCAAAGAAGTGGTAGTATCTGTCTTGTTTGATGTATCTGTTATGGATGCCTAGGGCAGCACCAAACTAGGACTAGACCAGAAGACAAGCAGGATGTCAAGAGGTGCAATGCAGGAGGAACACTAGGAGAGACTGGCACTCTCACTAGGAATGGACCTAGAATGGCACTACCAATTGGGCAGACTAAGCTTAGGGCATTCTACAGGAATGGTCCCTACTTATAGTACTGGGAAATGCGCACAGACCACCTGAGGGTAGGCTGATGAAGGCTATGCATTGGTAGGCACAAAGATGGCATCAATCATCAGAGACAATGAAGGGGAGATAAGGAGGCTATAAGGAGTGGATAGCAACTAGGTGGAGATGAACATGGGAAAGATACCATAGGGGTAAGGCACAGGTCAAAGGAAGGTTAGAGTGGAGTCCAAAGATAAGAACTTAGCTAAGAGGTTGGCAAAGGAACAGCAATGGTGGTAGAAAGATAAGGAAAAGGTGAAGAAAAGGGGATTTTCATAACAGTATTCATCATTGGGATCAAATGAGTACTCTCAGTTGTACTGATAATTATCTCCTTGTATGGTCCCTTTTGAGGGGAGGTGAACCTCTATCTCCTCAGACTTGGTGGGATCATTTGGAAATATCCAAAAATCATAAGAAGCTGCAAGGACCTTGTCAACTCCAGTAGTACTCTATCAGGTCAATAGCCACCTGACTAGAGTCTTTGAAATTGTAGAGTAAGTCAGGCTGGTGGGTACAAGACCACTCTTTCACCAGTTACCAACTGTGTACTGGTAATTCTAAAATGAGTGTGCCTCATGTGGATGCAAGCCAAGGCTTCTTTGAAAGTGAAACATGCAGAGGCAGTTTTTAAACCAATTAAGAGCTCTTGAGCTCATTCCTTGATAGCAATCTAAAGTCTAACTGATCTTTACCAGCATATAGCCAGGGTATACATAAAAGAGAAGAGTAGTGCAAGTGCACAAGAAGGTGAGTGAATGTGTGAAGTATGTAGATCCCTTTGCCCCTAGGGTCTGTGGTTGTCATGAACAATGGCAAGATAATGAGTAGAGTGGCAGGGAAAGCAAGTACAGTCAAGTCCTAATGTTGGCAACCTACACCAGTTAAGGCTTTGGCTACCACTCAAGTAGAACTTGCTAGAGACAAGAGATTGATGTGGGGAATCAACCAGGATTTGACTGAAGTCCAGTTGTCATTTGGATTCAGATTATATACTACAATGTACTTTAGGGCAGACATGTGAATACTTACTAAGGTATGATGTCAGTGTGGAGTGAGAGTGTGAGATAAGGGTCTAGACTATCAGTAATTAAGGAAGCATGTAGATAAGGGGTCTAGAATGAATGTGATGAAAGTGAAAGGTATTGACCTAGACTTAGTCAGGTGACATGTCCCATGGTCATGTGATAGTGGTCATGTGACTTGATAAGATTAGATAAGATGAGAAATTGTAACACTTCCCTTGATCACAGTCTCAATACCAGGGTTGTATTCCATTACTTCTTATCTTTGAACTCCTCCATTTTACATACTTCATTTCGATCCTAGAATTAGTTACCCCCTCCTTAGTATATAAGTTCTCTGTACTCCACTCTGTACCTCCTCAGCACAAATATCAAATAAGCCTCTCCTCCCTCTTTTATCTGATCTCCCTCACCTCATCCCCCTCTATCTCTCTCCTCCTTTGGAACCTCTGCTCCTACATTCTCTGAAATCTGAGGACCAGACTTAGACAAGAGTATGACATATAAGTATTGTGCCAAGTCCTCCTAAGTCCTCTCTGTCTCTACTACTCTGCTCAGACTCTGGTCCACCTCTGCTGCTTACCTCCTCTTCCCCCCTTAGACCCTTTGGACCTCCAGTTGGACTTGACCCAGAGGACCCAGACTTGACACCATGCAAGACTGGAATAATGCCACCAGTATAAAAATAAGAGCACACAACTCTTCCTAACCCAATGGTTAGGCCACTATTATGATATAAAAGAAAACCCCACAACCAACAATCCAAACAGAGTATGCCTACTTGAAAAGGCAGTGGACAGAGATATTATGAGACAAATTTTCTATACAGGCCAAAGGAAGGACTGTATCCAAGATTACATTGAACATATTCTAAAGCAAGGATCAAATATGGAGTCTTTTGAGTTAAGAGCAAAAGAATCCTCCAAACCAGGACAGTCATCACAACCTACCTATTGAAAAGGGCAAGCAAGAACCTATGGAGAAAGAGGTCAACCACTAGACATAGGAGCTATCAGTAGGAATTCCAAGTGCTACAATTGTACAGGTTATGGACACATGGCCAGGAACTGTTCCAAACTCAAGAAAGAATGTGCTAAATGCAAGTTCTTTGGAGGAGGCCACAAAGTCAATTGCTGAAAACATGGCACAGAGGCTGCATGACTGTCAAGAGTTTGTGTTATGAAAGCTGGAGATGAGAATAGCACAAAGAAGGTTACTTCTGAACCTGCAAAAGGGGAAAGTGCAATAAAAGGAATAAATTATGAGGAGATGAAGGCTTACTTCTTTGACCTTCATAATACTGAAATGAAGAGTCAGGAAAAAGGATATAGTGTTTGAGTGATCTAGGAACTCAACTGCCACAGACCATACCTTCACACAACCAATTTTCTGCTCTATTCTTATATGTACAGTACAGACAAGATGACATGTCAGATTTTTCCACATGCTATTCTTCAGATAGTCCTATTTACAAAGTTCATCTACCAACTGAGACTGGGTCTCCAATGGACCTTGCTGCATGGGAATGCAGGCTTAATTTGATCAAAACAAAAGAAAAAAATATTTATAAGGAGAGTTTCCCAGAATGAATTCTCTTATGAAATACCAAGGTGCAAAATAAGATCCTCATAGACATCACAACAGCACATTCCATGACCAAAAGAAAGCTCCTTAATTGCTCAGCCCTACTTGATAGCAGAGCTAATGGGATTTTCATTGATCAGAAATGGGTCAAAGAAGTAAACTTCCCTTTAGAAAAGTTAGAAAGGGAAATCTGTCATATCCCATGCTATTACATCCATCTTTGACCCCTTTGGCCCCAACTCCAGTTATCTCCTGCCAACTCTGGCCATCTTCATCCCCCTCAGTCCATCTCCATTCCTCCATGCTTGGAGCTCCATTCCTCTGCTTGGACTGATATTCAGCTATACCCAGACCCAGAACGTTTCAGTTTGATTACCAATCCTCCATTGTATATTTCTAATAGTCCACTTGGAGCACAGCTCCTATGCTGCACTCTGGCATGAGGACACAGACCTGCTTAGAGGCATGACATATAAGTCCTATGCTGACATTCTCCTGAGTACCTCTGCTCTGACTCCTCCACTCCAGACTTTGATCCAACTCCAATACTAACCCCCCTACTACCCATTTAGCCTATGGAATTCTGGCTGGACTTGAGTCCAGAGAGAGCAGACTGCCAATTTAACAGAGGCAGAGTACCATGCAGAGTTGAATGTGATAAAGATTTCATCAAGACCATGCTAGAAAACTCAGAATCCTACCACCACCTACAATCAGCTGCTCTAAAGAAGGCTCCAAGCCTCAGTGCAAGAGAGGTGAGGGAGTGCCTTCAGGCACAGACCCAGACAGGGAATAGATGCAGATGATATGCAAGGTGAAGGGACAGATACAGAGAGGTTGGAGGGTGTGCAAATGAAGGGAACAGATGGCAGAGATGGCAGAGTGCACAAAGGATAGTAGTGGAGGAGATTTGGAGGACAGAGTGGAAACACTGGAGGGTGGAAATGAAAGTGGAGAAATTGAAAACAAAAATAGAATTGGAGAGATGGAAACAGAGGAGAGAAGACTGAAGGCCCAAGAAGGGGATCAGAGGTGCCTGGAGTGGGCTAGAGGAATGGAGGTACACATCAGATACTGGAGGGTTCTAGACACTAGAGGGAAAACAAGAGATAGAAAGAGAAAAAATCAAAGAAAACTGAAAAAAACTAGAGCTAAACTGGAGCTAAAGACATCAGAGGGTCCCAGAAGTGGTTGGAGTAGCCCAGAGGGGCCGGAGAAGCAGAGGCATACACCAAGGTACTAGAGGATTCAAAAACCAAGAAGAAACAAAAAAAAAAAGGAATCTAAAGAAAATGAAAAGAAAACAGAGGGAGAAAGCAGAGATGTACAGTGAAGTACCACAGGTAATAGAAGAGAAGAGAGTACAGAGTATGTCCAGAGTTTTCAGACTTAAATGTGGAGGAGTACTGCTAGTAGTATGTCCAGAGAGAGAAAAAGATAAAGCAACTTCAGAGAATACCAGGGTGCCAACAGAGGTGTACTACAAGGGTACTGGATGATCTGGAGGGGAGAGAGAAGAACCTGTAGGGCCTAGAGAATGGTCTGGAAAAGTTGGACCTAGTATGAGAGGTTCTGAAAGTGGAGGTTGGGTGGTGGTGTACCTTAAGGGTATTGGAGGTGAAGATGGAGATTTCAGAGAGTAACTCTGGCACTGCCAGAGTGAGTGAAGAGTCTTGAAGATGTTTAGAGGTTAGGCATGAAGGTACCCTGAATGTATGGAGAGTTTGGATAGATGTGGAGATGTATGACTATTGGCAATCTACACCAGTTAAGGCTTTGGTCACCACTAGACTTGCTATAGAGCTCAAGAGGATGATATAGGAAAATCAACCAGGACTTGACTGAAGTTCAGTTGTCAATGGGATTCAGTTTATGTACATACAAAGGTATTTAGGGTAGGTCAGAGATGGCTGACTAAATACTATGTCATTAGTGATGTCATAGGTCTAGACTATTGAAGTGAGGTATAGATAAAGGTCTGGACTGAGCAGAAATGAAAGAGGCATGCGCTAGGCCTAGAACTGATCATGTGATACTCTTTGATGGTCACATGACTGTGGGTAGATGAAAATAATAAGACCAGATGTGCTAAAGCAGCATCATGGATCTTATTACTCCATTCCTAGTCTTTTGTAGTGTGGATCAGTTATGAGGTGTAACAACGACTAGCATACCAGAGATGTCAGAGGGAAGACATGGAAGGGTGAAAGGAAATTGGAGTACCCTAGAGGTATGGGAGGATCTAGAGGTTGGAGGAGACAAGGATAGATGGAGATGGGGTAGTGCCTCCTCTTTAAGGCCAAGCCCTTGAGGCCCAAGTGGAACCTAAGAACACTGATCACAGAGTATCTAAGTTGCAGCTTCATATACCTACTCAATCAATGGATCAATTATTAGGTGAGCATGCAGTGTCCTACATAAAACAAATGTCAATGAATCCAAAGAGGTTGACCCAAAGATCACAGAGGTGGATTGCCCCAAGGGAGAAGAGGAAAACAGGATGGTCCAGAGTCAACTGGAGTTCATTGGAGTTGACAGGGAACTGTCAAGAACAGAAAACAAAGATTAAATAGAAGGGGAATATGAGCAGAGGGTGAAAACAATAGAATGGAATGGTCTGAAGTGGACCAAAACTTGAGGGGCAGAAAACAAAGACTACAAAAGGAATAGAAGATAGAAATGTAATTGTAATTGGAGGGCTCTGGAGTTGTCTGGAGTTCATCAGAGTTGACAGAAACTGTCAAGAACAGAGACTAAAAAGAGAAATGGAAGAAGTCAAGAGTAAACTGAGGGCAAAAAACAGAGTAAGCAAAAGAAAAGGACACAACAAGAAAACAGAATAGTCCAAAATGGACCTGATGCCACCAGAGTGGGCAGCAATAGAAGACCAAGAAACAAAGAGGAGGAATGTACAATAGAAAACAGAGTGGTCCAGAGTGGGCCCAGAGGTTGTGAGGTCATAAGTGGACAGAGAAAAAAAGAAAGCATCTGGGGTGCCACAGAGTGGAGCACAGATCAGGGTGACACAAGTTGCAGGTCTGGAGTTCAGAATGGAAGAGAGAGAAGAGAAAAGGAGAAGAGGCTCCAAGGTTGCTAGAGCAAGCCAGAGTTGAAGTGGAGTTACCTTTGGATTTGGGGTCTTCAAGTTCAGAGGGAGTGGAGTGCAAGGTGAAGTGACTGGAGTGGTGGCCATCAAGCATTGCAGTGCTGGAGGTGGAAAAGAAAATGACCTTTTAACTTGTGGTCATCAGATACAGAGGTCAGAAGAACAAGCAAATGAGATATGAAAAAGTGGAAATGAAATAGAATGAACATGGAACAGAAAAGGCTCTAGAGTTGTCAGAGCAAGCCAGAGTTAGGTCAGAGCTACCTTTAGATTTGTGGTCATCAGGTAGAGAGCAAATAGAGAGCAAAAATGAAAAAGCAGGAATGGAAACAACAGAATAGAACAAAGAAGAAGAAGAAATAGAGGGAAAGAGGTCCAAAGAGGATTCCTAATCCAGATGTCTGGACTGGCCAAACAGGCCAGAGTCAGTGGACATAGAATGGAGTTACCTTTGGACCTGTGGTCCTTCAGTATGGAGGGTCAGAGGAAAAAATGACGATGGGAATGGAAACAAAACAGAAATGGAAGCAGAAAAATAGGAAGAACAAAATGATAAAGGGAAGGACCCAAAAGGGTCAAATGCCATGTTATCCAGATTTACTGGAGCTGGCAGAGGTGAGAACAGAGGTGTCTTTGGACTTGTGATCTGAAGATGCAAAGATGGTGGAGTTGATGGCAGAGGGAGGTTGGGTATTGCAGAAAATGACTATCCTACCAGGGATGTCCTGCCTTTCTCCAGCTAGGAGCTAGAGGCAGCTGATGAACTGGACTGGGCCATTGAGCTTGCATATGCAAGAATGCTGCATATCCTGTGCCATTCCATCCATCTCCAACCCCTTTGGCCCCAACTCCTGCCAACTCCTGCCAACTCTGGCAAACTCTGGCCAACTCCAGCCCCTCAGTCCATCTCTATTCCTCCACACTCGGAGCTTTACTCCTCCAACCAGACCAATGCTGTACTCAGACTGGTATTTGGTTATACCTGGACCCAGAACTCTTTAGTAGTATTACTCATCTTCATTGTACATTTGAAATACTGGTCTTGGAACACAGCTCCTATGCTGTGCTCTGGCATACTTCACTTCTGATCTCTAGTATATAATCTCTGTACATTCTGTTGTGTAACTTTAGCACAAATATCGAATTAGTCCACTCCCTGTTCTCTCATTGCGATCCCCATCTCCTCCTCCTGTCAGAACTCTGATCCTCCGAAATATGAGGACATGGACCTGTTGAAGGGCAGGACATATAAGTCATGCACCAATGTTCTCCTGAGTAACCCTGCTATGACTCCTCTGCTCCAGATTTTGGTCCACCTCTGAGACTAACTAGTCTACCACCCCCTCAGCACCCCCAGACCTCTGATTGGACTTGAGTCTGGAGAGTCCAGACTTAACAGACAACAAGCATGTAGGTAGCCAAGAAGTCCAGGGGTCATGGTGATTCCAGAGTGCACTCTGGAGCAGAGTTGATGGAGATGGAAGCAGAGGCTCTGGAGGTGCATGGGGGTTTGGCATTCCATTTGCAGGGGTCAGACAAAGTGCTGCTCATATCCAAGTTACTCAACAGAGTATTATGGGTGAGTAGCTATGTCCTAAATCCAACAAGCAAGGGAATCCAAGGAGGTGACTTGAAAGTCAGAGGTGGTCTCATCAGAGGGCATGGGAGGAGAAGTCTGCAATATAAGGAGTGAAAGGAAAAAACCTGCCAAGGGGGTTAAGTCCAGTTGGAGTTTGGAGGTGGGGAGAACTGGAAGAATGGGGCCATCAAGAGGATGGCAATAAGTCAGAGGTGTGGTGTAAAGACAGAGGTTTGTTGCATGATTGGCTTTTGTCTGAATCCAAGAGCATGCTGAGGTTATGATGAAGTGTCATGAGGGTGTGAGGTTGAAGATAAGAGGGAATAAAGACCTGCTCAAGAGGGAGCACAAATATTCTGTTAAGCCTGGACTCTCCAGACTCAAGTCCAATCAGAAGTCCAGAGGTATCAAGGGGGTAGTAAACTTGTCAGTCTTGAAGGTGGACTGAAGTCCAGAGTGGAGGAGTCAGAGCAGGAGTTACTTAGGAGAACATTGGTGCTGGACTTATGTGTTGCACCCTTGAACAGGTCTGTGTCCTCATATTTTGGAGGATCAGAGTTCTGATAGGAGGAGGAGATGGAGATCACAATGAGAGTGAGGAGAGAGAACTAATTTGAGAGACCATGACAAGAGAACAGAGAGTGGACTAATTTGATATTTGTGCTAAAGTTACACAACAGAATATACAGAGTTTATATACTAAGGAATTGGAAGGTAAGCAGTGCTGGAGTGCAGCATGGAGCTGTGCTTTGAGTGGAGTATTAGAAATATA
>JBBPKI010001271.1:0-13634 GCA_038089155.1 Nevesoporus exiguus
GGACAAACCATGGAATTCCTGGTTCACTAGAAGGGCTATGAAGAGGAAGACTGAACATGGGGACCTCAGAGCCACCTCAAGAATGCGCAGGACGCAATAAAGGACTTTTACGCTTCGAACCCGGCAGCACCCCGGAAGCTTTGAATGCTTCAAATGGACTTTGAATCTTTATTTTCCTCTTATGAGAATGTGATGGAGCCCTCCCAGGTTCCCTTTAATCACCTGGAATGCGATTCATAGGAGGGGGGTAATGTTACGATTTCATCCCTTATCTTATCTTATCAAGTCACATGATCACTTACACGTGACCATGGGAACTATCACATGATCAAGTCTAGATCATTACCTTTCACTTTCATCACACTCACTCTATTAATCTCTGCTTGTTCTAGACTCTCATTGCACACGCTTCTTCAATCACTTATGGTCTAGGTCTATGACATCATACATGATGTAGTAGATTAGTAAGTAGTCACACACTTGCCCTAAACCATGTAGGTAGTATAAGAACCTAATGTCATCAACGACTGGACTTCAGTCAAGTCCTGGTTGATTCTCCTCTATCATCCTCTTGACCTCTATAGCAAGTTACTAGTGGTGACCAAAGCCTTAAGTGGTAGAGGTTGCCAACAATGGGGAGTTGTTTCAGAAGCCTGTAGGGCTGGTGTCTAGGAACCTTGGTGTGGGTGCAGGCTGTACAGGATGAGGCATATTCCTTGATAAATGTCCGGATATCCAGCCAGGTGTATTTGTGGCGGATGAGCTCTAAAGTCTGGTTTTGTCTGAAGTGACTGGAGAGCAGATGATCATGTTTGTAGTGGAGGACTCAGAGGCAGAGGTTGTCAGCATCTGGGATGTAGATATGACTGTCAAGATGTAGGAAGCCTTCAGAGTCAATGGACCAATAAGAGTCAGAGGGTTTGGAGTTGGCCATATGAATGGTGGTGATGGGATTGGAGGGGAGAGTGGACAGGATGTCATTGTGGAGGAACTCCAGATCAAACAACGTACTGGCCCGGAGGACCAGAGTTGCAAGATATGTTGCCCTGAGGGACAATACAAGCTGCTCTTGGGTGAAAATGGGTCAGAAGTTCTGGGGGTTGACCTGAGCATTGTTGACAATCCAACACTCTGGCATCTGATAATGCCAGTAAGCTAAGGCTTAGCATCTGTAAAGGTACTTAGATGGTTTATTTAACATTACAATACTCTAGAAGCCAAGTCCAAAGAGGCTAGACTAGTGATGTCACAGGTATGCCTCATGGCATAACATCATAGCTAGGTACGATACCAGCCCTAAGGTGGCCCATGCACCAAAGCCTGCCCTAAGTACATAGCTAGTCACTATAAGTAGACCAATAGACACACCCCAAGGACTTCAAGCAAATTCTCTTGTTGGTTTCCCCATAAACCTCTTGACTGAGTCTAAGGTCTCCTAAAGCCCTCTCTTAAGTCTTCTCTTATATGTTCTTTAAGATGTCTTTAGTGACCCCCAAAGAGTGGTCATGGACTTTGTCCCTCTAACTTTATGACTCAGGTCTATGGGTTGTAACAAGCATAGTCCCTATCCCCCTATTTGGAATAGACGTCCCAGTGTCTAGTGAGGGAATCAGGCTTCACACCCAAACATCTGGGGCGGAAGCGGACAACCATGTTGAACTGGGAGAGAAACTCCAACCACCAGGCTTGGTGCTGGGTCAGAGGTTTCATGGTGGCAAAATATTCTAGGTTCTTGTGGTTTGTCATGATGTCAATTGGAGTTCTGGAGTCCTCAAGGTAGTGCTGCCAAGTCTGAAAGAACTCGTGGATGGCCAGCAATTCCTTGTCATGGGTGTCATAGTTGAGTTCCAGAGTGGACAAGGTGCAGGAGTAGTATCCTACTGGACAGATTTCACTGTCTGGACACCAGATGGAGAGGATGCCAGCTATGGCATAGTCAGAGGCGTCAGTCTCGACAATGAGAGGGGAGTTGGGGGCCCAGTGGGTAAGGATTGGAGCAGATGTGAAAGCATCCTTGAGGCATTGGAAGGCGGAGTGGCATGCTTCATTCAAGTTCCATGGAGTACCTTTGCAGGTCAGGCAGGTGAGTGGAACAATGAGTCCAGAGTAGCCAGCAATGAAATGCCTGTAGAAGTTGGTGAATCTGAGGAAGAACTGAATGTCCCAGACCTTCTGGGGTTCAGGCCAATCAGTGATGGCCTTCATCTTTTTGGAAGACATGGAGAGTTTGGATGGAGAGAGCTTATATCTGAGGTATTCAGTGGAGTTGGTGGAGAACTCACACTTTTCGGGCTTGGAATAAAGTCTGTGTTTTTGGAGATGCCAGAGTACTTCTCAGACATGCTCTTTATGTTTGGCATGGTCCTTAGAGAAAATGAGGATGACATCCAAATAGACAATGACGTAGACATCGAGAAGATCTGCAAAGATTGAATTAACGAATCATTGGACAGCTGCAGGGGCGTTTGTAAGTCTGAATGGCATGACTAGCCACTCATATGACCCATAGTGCGTCTGGAAGGATGTTTTCCACTCATCTCCAGCAGAGATGCAGACCAGGTGGTATGCATGCCAGAGATTGAGCTTAGTGTATACCTTTGTGTGACTGGGGGTGTCAAGGAGGTCGGAGATTCAGAGGAGCATGTAATGGTTTTTCTTTGTGATCTTATTGAGGCTGCAGAAGTCCACACAAAGACGGAGTGACCCGTCCTTTTTGCAGACAAAGAGCACTGGAGTGGTGTGAGCGGAGGAGAAAGGGTGGATGAAGCCCATGGAGAGGTGTTTGTCAAGGAACTTTCAGAGGGACTCAAGCTCAGATTGGGAGAGGGAGTAGGTAGTGCCTATCAATGGAGCTGTACCTTCTTCTAGGTTGATCTTCAGATCAAATTCACGATGTGGAGCAAGCTTGGAGGCCTTGCTCTTACTGAATATCTCCACAAAGTTGTGGTACTCTGGAGGAACTCTGGAGAGATTGATGGGTTCAGGGTCAATGGAGGTGGAGTGGAGGTCAGTCTCCTGAGGGCAGAGTGACAGCAAGAACTCCACTGAGCCCTTGAGGCAACAGGTGAGTGTGAAGGTGGGTGTGCTGATGAGCACAATTGGCAGTGTCTTGCATTTGGAGAAACGCAGTGGTACAGATGGGGTGGAGTCAGCTGGAGGAAGAGGTTCTGGAGGCTGCAGAGGTGAGCTTGGGGGTGCTGGCCTGGGATGTTCAGATGTTCAGAACAAGATACTGCTTGTGACCCAGTCAATCAACAAATTGAAGCAGGTGAGCCAGTTGTGTCCTAAAATGAGGGAGCAAGAGCCATCCAGCAAGGTGACATCAAATGTTGTTGGAGTTGTACCATCAGTTGGAAAATGGATAGTAAGGTTTACAGCTTGAGTTATGGTGGAGTTTGAAGTTCCATTGAACAGACGGAGTGCGAGCAGAGGGATGGAGTAAGTGGCAACTGCATTATTATTGACAAAGCTTTTATCTATAAAACAGTCAGAGGAGCCAGAGTCTATCAATATGGAGAATAAGGGGATGTCATATGATACTAATGAGATGGAGGGCATGAGGGACTTGGGATCTGAGAGAGCAGACACATTGAGTCGAAGCTTCTTGAGTGCACAGGTAGAGTCAATGCAACCTCCAGTCCATATGGAGTCATGGAGGTCATGGACTATTTTTTGCCTTGGAGGAGGCCTCCGGTTGTGCTTCCAGAGTTTCAGTCTTGCTGGCCTGGCCCTAAGCGGTGCATGAGGTCAACCTTGGGCACTCCTTGGCCTTGTGCCCTGCCTGACTGCAGAACATGCACAGGTTATTGTCAAAGTGGTGCTTGTGCTTGGCCACTGTGAGCTTCCTGTCCTTGCCTAGCTTGGACGTCAGGTCCAGCTTAGGAGGAGCAGAGGCTCTGGAGGTGGCAGAGGTGCTGGCGGACTTCCCCTTAGAGTCTTTAGGGATGCTGGCAGAGGAGGTGGATGGGGTGGAGGAGCTCTCAGATGCCTTGGGAGGGTTGCCAGAAGGCTTTGCCTGATGGCTAACCTCTGATTGGCATTCCAAATAGCAGGCATCAATAGCTTGGGCAAGCTGGTGGAGTTCAGAGAGGGTGCAGAACTTGCCAACCCACAAGATCTCATCCTTGATGCAGTCTGGGAGACTGTTGTAAAAATGGTACTGGAGGGCATCTTCTCTGTAGCCCCAGACTTGGGATATTATCCAGTTAAATTCAATGACATACTTATTGATGCGTTAAGCATCCTTCATGGTGAGCTGGTTGAGCTGGTGCTCCACATCTCTGATTGTGTCGTGCAGGCCGAAGTTCATTTGTAGCTCCAAAATGAACTTCTTGTAGTCATCCATCCATACAGGGCAGAGTGCAGGGTCCTCCATCTGGATGAGGTTCAGTTTGAACCATTCCAGTGCCATACCATTCATGTATGACTGGGTAAATGTGACCTTGGCATGGTCAGAGGCAAAAGCTTTCAGGCAGTCTTGGAAATTAAGCTCGCATTGGACCAAGAAGACCTGGAGTTTGTGGGGATCTATCCAATAAAACTGATCTGGTTCTTGGACCTTTGTCCTTTGCAAGAAATCTGATGATTTTTTCTTGAATGAGTGAGCAAGCACCCAGATCATGCTTGTCAGATTGGCCAGCATATCCTGTGGTGTGTGCTCCTCGTTGGAGGAGTTGGGGTCAAGGTCACCCTTGGGGAGGTCAGAGCCATTGGAGGGATCATTTCCAGACTCGTCTGGACCTCTGGGATTTCTTTGGTTGCTGGGGGTGTGATATCAAAGGGAAACCGCTGCAGGTTCCTCTTTGTCTGCCAATTCCTCAATGCATGCTCTGGGCATAGGAGACTGTGGAGGGGAGCACGCTTGCAATACAGAGCTGGGGTTGTGTTGAGCAGAGAAGCTATGGAATTGTTCGACAAGGTTGGGACCTGAGTGACTGCTGCCATAGGTATGCAGAGGATTGAATTGGGGGGAGATGGGAGGGTTTGTGATCACTCTAGTGCGTGATCTTGTGACATGAGTGTTTATGGTATGGATCCAATGCAAGAAGGAGTTCAAATATACTGTTAAACTTGGTCCAGACAAACTCCGATGAACTCTGGAGCACCAGAGTTGACTGGGTGAGTGGGACTTGGCTTCACCATATGTGGTGTGCCCTTACAGTGGATCCATTGTCCTGGATTTATGGATGGAGGGTCAGAGGTTGGAGAAGGGTCAGAGGAAGTCACTCAATGACTTGGAGGGGTCAGAGGAGGAGAACATCGAGTTAAGTCAATATTTGAACTAAGGAAAATATATGGCATAGTCTACAGAGTTTATATACAGAGGAGAGGAGTGGATGACTAAGTCCATAGTCAGATGAGTAAGTATGGAGGAGATGACTAAGTCTGGAGTTGGAGAAGAATATGTACTGTAGGAGTTCAGGAGTAAGTATACTGGAGCGCAGCCTCAGAGCTGTACTCCTAAGTGAGCACTGGTACTGGAGATGTATCTAAGCAGAGGAAGTGGTACAATGATTAGTAATAAAGTTCTATCATAAGAAAGGAGTCATGAAGATGTACTAATAACAGAGTCTGAGGAAACTAGCTACAGAGGAACATAGGAATGTCACCAGAGTTGTGAGCAGAGATGCACCGGAGGGTGCTGGAGTGACTGGAGTTAGGGTGAGGGTTCCAGGATATGATAGTATCCCTGACAAATCCTTGACCCTTACTTCACTTCTAACCTCCTAGAATATTTTCATATATTCTTTGCCTTTGTCAGATACTATTTTCATCTTGTTTTGTACCTCCTCTGCTTACTCCTCAGTATTTACCTCCTGTAACTCCTGTATGTCATTCTCAGTACAAATATCAACCAAAATCATCCTCCTCTCATTTTGCAATCACCCCATCTCCTCCCTGTCAGACTCTTGTTCCTCTGAAATATGAGGACACAGACCTGCTTAGATGTGTGACACATAAGTCCTGTGCCAATGTCCTCCTGAGTACCTCCACTCTGACTCCTCCATTCGGACCTCCAGTCCAATTCCTACACTAACTCCTCCATTAACCCCTAGACCTCCACAACTCTGGTTGGACTTGAGTCCAGAGGATATGCATTTTAACAAGTGTTTGGTATGTGAGTTAGGTGCCATGGGAGCCTGCTGTCAGACTACACCAGAGGATGATCTACAGCTTTCATAGCCTAGAGTAAAAGTTATTGAAAATCAGATCATACCAGATGGAATAGAAAAACTCACATTCTTGCTTGGCTAAGTTGGCTGATCTGTATCACCAGATATGTCTTGAAAATAAATGACTGGATTCTTAGGGAGGCAGCTTAACATGTGTCCATTTGGAAGACAGGCAGGCATAGCTAGAGGTTGCATACATGCTATGAAGAGGCCAAGCTCTTCATCAGACTAGATCAATATGAAGCCCTGCTTCACCTTCTTACTATCCAACCAGTATTGAAGTTGGACTGACCCTGGAAACCTTTTGATCTTCTTTGCAACAGCAAAGCAAAGTGCATCAAGGGTGACAGTGGGTTTGATCTTGAATGGCGCATTTGAACCTTCTTGTCAACAAGCAGCACACTGCATTGTAAATACTAAATGTAGTCAGTAATACATAGACTTGATATGATGATCAATTGCTTACCAGTTTTCTCTGGATCATATGATGGCGCTTTTGGCACATAAGTAGTCTTGCTGGTGGTACAAGGTTTCTGTGTGACAGAAGCAGTCTTTGATTTGGGAAGATAGGTGAAGAAGTTCTGCATCTTGGCACCTGAAGAATTACCTTCCTCCTCAGAAGGTACATGTGATGCATTGGACTCAGTACCCGAGACATGCATGCCAAAGTTTTCATGACTGTCCTCATATACACTGCCCAACTTGAGATCGCTTTCCTCAGGCTGAGCCACCATAACAGTACTAATGAACTTGTCTGTGTCTTTGAGCATTTGCTGTGGAAACTGGTGGATATCAAAATTGTCATTATATGAGATAAAATCATAGTTGTTGATGTTGTTAGGCTCATCAAGCTCAAGAATGAAATCTAGGTTGTGATGACCCACAGGTGAGGATCCTGGAGTGTCTGTGGGTTCATGCAATGTTAAGCAACTGTCTTGGATATCTTGTTGCTGCTTGGGCATGGTTACCATGTTCTTGGAAGGGGGATCTCCTTGTTTTATTTGTGCTTCATGTGTAGTGGTCCTTGTGCACTTCTGCTGGGCAATAGATGGTGCACCCATAACAGGCTTGCTCTGGGCAGCTACTTGAATGTCCACAGGTGGCATGCTAGTACCATGTGTAGGGCACATGTGGTGATTTTCTTGAACATTGCATGCCTCAGAAGTATCATTGCTAATACATGTGTGGCAAGCTGTAGCATCCAAAACTTTCTTGCACTTTGCTTTGAGTGTGCAGCAGGATGGGCAGGTAGTGGCTCTCATCCTAGAGCCTGAATAAAAGCACATGAGAAGGTACTAATCATGAGCCACAAAGCTTACTACATGTTTGAGTAACTTGCTCTTGAGAGGCAAGCATAGAGTTACTTGCTGAGTGAGATGCAGCCTGCTTGTGTTTTTGAGGGGACATGGAGTTGAACTGGTGAGGCATTCAGGCTCAAGGGCACAAGAAAGTTGGGTGTGCTGAATTTATGGATGTGCTGGAGATGCCTCATGTCAGATGTCATCAATACAAAATCAACTAGTCAGTACTTACCTCAAATAGCACATGACTTCTAGTTTCTTTTGTGTAGTAGACAAGTCTGTTGGCTCTTTGATGTTGTGTTTCTGTTCACTAGTTGTGAGGGCATAAATAATGGCTATGTGGTGTTGTGATCTTGCAACAAGCCAAGTCAAATATGGTGATAAATTGACAGCCCAAGTGCAATCCCAATAACTTGCTTGTTGGTACATACCAGCCATTGACAAAAGGTGGCACTACCAGCATTGCAGTGCCATTGTTGGATTGCTAGGGATTAGCACAAGTATACCCCCAGGTAATCAGTGCTTAGACCCATACCTATGCCCATGACAGATATGAGTATGCTTACAGATCAAGAAATGGATACCTACAGGTATTCATCTGGTGGATGAGAGCATGTGAATAAGCAGTTGTGCTCAAATTGACATTGTGGATGTAAATGGCACAGGTATACCTGCAGGCCAAGGGTGGAATGGGTTAGCTAAAGGGGAATGTGGCAGCACATCATCATCACCATAGCTCATGCCATCATTGTTATGAGCTCTATGCTTATGACAGTGCTGGCATGTGTGTTAGTGTACAGGAATGGAGACATTGCCATCATGGCACCATTGTTGTCATTGTGCTATGGCTTTGGCCAAGTGGGTGATGTTGTTGTCATCAGCAATTGATGGGGTGGTGAGGGGTAGCCTGTTACAATTTTCTCCTTACATCCTGGTCTTCTCCTCATTTCTGAATGCATCTCATTCATGTATCTGCATCCACATGCCAAATACTTACAATTCCTTGTAACTTTCTCTTTTGATGAGTTCAACTACTCTTTCACCATTTCCATTCTTACTTAATCCTCTTCATTTGGACAATTATCTCCTAACAGCATTCTCTCACATGCTGTCATGATCCACATAGTCCTCCACAGTAGTTCTTCCTCATTCTTCTTCATTCCATTGTTTTCCATCTCTTTCTATGCCTACCCTAACTCTTGGTCCATGCACATCTCTTTGGACTATAAGTAGCTGGCTACTTCACCTGTAACACCTAAGCTAAACCTGCACAATACCACCTCCTCTATTCTGGACTTGTCCTTGCCTGAACTGTCACCTCAACAGTTCTTCTTTGCCTAACTATTCCTTGTGAGACATTGTGCCTCTTCGTGAGTGCCTTCTCACAAAGAACCTTTGTTGATAGCAGTCCAGAGGGACATGCTCCATAACAAAAGGTTTAGCTTTCCCCATTCCACTCCTGCCAACGGAGTAGGGAATCCATTGTCAATACATCGTCACCAAGAAGAATCTCTGGATTGCCTAACCAAAACCATCCCCCTGAAACACCACGTTGTCGCAATGCTCTATTAGAACAAGCTATTTGCAGATCCATTGCTAGAGGAGAGCCCTCTGAGCCTGAACTCATCGAAGTCGAAGAACCAGAACCTGCCATTGGACCTGGTAGTTCTTCTGATCCTTGGGCTGCACCTGTCATTCAATCAGTACATCGCCCTGAGTACAATACCTCTACTGCTCTACTGCTTTCAGCATATACTGCTCCTGCTCCTTCCATCCCTGTCCAACCTATCCATTTGCAACAACCCCGCCGTCCTCCTTCTCCACATCCCTCTAATTACAAAGACTCTGAAGAAGATATGTCCTCCAAGCCCACTGAAATCAAGATTGGCGTTCCTACCAACTATGATGGAGATTCCTCCTTCGCTGAGTCTTGGATTCTCTCGGTGGACACCTACCTTCTGATCAACAAGGAAATCTATACCTCTGATGATCATCAGATTGTGTTTGCACTCTTATACATGAAGAAGGATTCCGCCCTTGCCTGGGCTACTGTCATTCGCCAGGAGGCTATGAACAAGTCTCCTCCTTCCTTTGGAACATATAAGGACTTCAAGGCTGCCTTTCAGGTCACCTTCAAACTTGTAGATTCTTCCACTGATGCCATGAAGAAGCTTGTCACTTTATGACAAAACACTGTCTCCAACTTGCATAAATATGTATCTGAATTTCGCATCTTGTCTACCACAGCTGCCCTCACTAATGACCTCATCCTTATTGGCCTTTTTGAACAAGGCCTGCATCAATACCATTGATCCAGAATGGCTGGACTGGAAACCATCCCAAAGAAGATCTCAGACTGGTACTCAAAGGTTGAGCAGTTCAAAGCCAATCAGATTCGACTGGCTCCCAGAGTTACTACCACCACCAGGACCCTCCCTGCTCATACCTTCCCTCAAAGATCTTTCGTCCCTTGCACCCCTACCAGAGATCCCAACGCCATGGACATCGACACCATAAACCTGTCCCCTGATGAATGAAAGCGATGCTTGGATAATAAGCTGTGCTTCATTTGTAAACAGAGTGGCTGTTCCACTAGGAACCATCCTAATCAGTCTACTTCTCCGCCACCTTGCCCCCCTCACAATCCCAATAGAATTCATGCTGTGCAAACACAGCCCAATAATGATCTCATACAATACATTAACTCCCTCACTGCTAGAGGAAAGACCACCAAGCAGATCCTCCAGGAGTTGAAGCAGAGTTTTGAACCTGCCCAGGAATCCATTGCCTCCATTACTGAAGTAACTGAGGATTTTTGAAAAGGAGGAATGAGTCGACTGTTATCATCCCAGACTCTCCAGACTCAAGTCTGATTGGAGGTCCAGATGTGTTGAGGGGTAGTCAATGAAGTTCATCTCAGAGGTGGACCAAAGTCCAGAGTGGAGGTGTCGGAGCAGAGTTGCATAGGAAGGACATCAGCGCCGAACTTATGTGTTGCGCCCTTGAACAGGTCTGTGTCCTCATATTTCGGAGGAGCAGAGGTCCGACAGAAGGGGGAGGAGATCACAGCGAGAATCAAGAGAGTGGGGATTAAGACAATATTTGTGCTAAGGTTACATGACAGAGGTACATAGATTTTATACTAGAAGAAGGATAGGGACATCAAGGGTGTCAGGGAATAGGTGAGATAAATCAAGGGTCCATAAGGGACCTAAGAAGAGATGGAGGAAGCGAAGAGATGTACAAATGGAATGTACAAAATATATCCAGGTCCAAAGTATAGCTGAGTCCCTGGGCAAGCACAGCCTTGGTCCAGAGCAGAGGAGTGGAGCTCTGAGCATGGAGGAAGTGGAGGTGGACTGAGGGCAGCAGAGGTGACTGGAGTTGGTCGGAGATGAGGCTGGAGGAGGAGGAGATGGATGGGATGTCATGAATATGACAAGTGGGAAAGTAGATAAGAGTCTAGACTGATAGTAATTAAGGAAGCATGTAGATAAGAGATTTAGAACGAATGTGATTGAAGTGAAAGGTAATGACCTAGACTTGGTCATGTGAGTTGATAAGATAAGATAAGATGAGAAATTGTAACATTACCCCCCTCCTATGAATCACATTCCAGGCGATTGAAAGGAACCTGGAAGGGCTCTGTCACATTTGTATAAGAAGAGAAAAGAGAATTGAAGTCTGTTTGAACCATGCAAAGCTTGTGGGGTGCAGCCAGGTTCAATAAGTAAAAGTTCTTTATTGCCTCTTTGGTGTTAGTGAGGTGGCTCTGAGGTTCCCATGTGCAGTCTTCCTTGTCATAGCCCTTCCAGTGTGCTAGGAACTCAAGAGAATATTCTTTAAGTTGAGAGTTGACAATGTAGTTGACTTCAAACTCAGGAATTCCTTCTTGTGTGCCCACTATAGGTCCTGGGGTGACTACAGGTTGATTTTCAAGGCATTCCTTATAAGGTTTAACTCTTGAAATGTTTACGGTGGGGTGGATTCACAGGGTGGATGGTAATTTGATTGTGACAGCGTTAGGGCCTGTGAATGAGAGGATTTTATAAGGGCTGATCCATTGCTCTGTGAGCTTCTTTGAGGCCTGAGTGAGTTAAATGTTTTCTGTAGATAGCCAGACCATGTCTCCAACTGTAACAGTCATGGTTTCCTATTACCAGCGACTGACTTCTATCTCTGGGCTATTGGCCAACTTGAGCTAGGGAGGCACTCATGAAGAGGCGCAACATCCTAGGACAAGTATAGAAGTGCCTTGGTCAGCAGGGCAACTCTTTGAGTTTGCTGACTATCTGTTCTGTCTCATAGAATGGCGCTCGACTAGCAGGGCAACCCACTCAGGGTTAGCTATTGATGGGAGGACGGATCTTCACTAGGTCACAGAAAGTACCTTGACGAGGTACTTGGCCACTCTCCTCTCGGTGAGGCAGGCAGAGGCGCACAGTACTTCCTGAGAGAAGGGTAGGCAAAGACTAAGAGCTCTCTCCTCTGGTGAGGCGAGCGAATGAGCTTAGCAATAGGTAAACCACAAAATGGAGTAAGAATTGGCTGAGGGAATTACTACTTTACATGGAGGTTTAAATAGTGTCTCCCTACAAGCGGCTATGCCCACAGCCAAAGATGGTGGTGAAGGTAATGCTTCAACAAAAGATGAAGGTGAAACAAGCTGTGTCAAAAGATATCAAAGATAGATGGAGGCTGCGAAGTCTGAAGTTATAGTAACGGAATCAGGCGGATATCATCTGAGTACAGGATGATTAGACATGGAACATGTACTTCCTGTGTGATCAGTCCCTCCCAAATGCGAATGAAGAAAATAAGTAGGAGGTGACCATGAAGAAACAAAACTGTAACACCAACTACCATATCCGAAACCTTGGTGCAATGCTTATCTGCTTTTTTTTTCATTGATTGCTGAGCTTTTTCAAGTGATTCTTTAGCTTGCTCAAGCATCTTGGAAAAGTTCTGTGCAAATGCCAAGGACGATTCATTCTTAGTGATTATGGGTTCAATACCCATCCTTGGTTCATATGTAAGTTTTAGTGACTTCAAACAGCGTTTTCTTTGTGGCAGAATGCTGGTGATTATTGTAAGAGAATTGTGCCAGAGGGAGCCACTCTGCCCATTTATCTTGTTTTTCAGCTGTAAACAGCTGAAGATATTGTTGAAGGTCTCTGTTGACCCTTTCTGTCTGTCCATCCATTTGTGGGTGGAATGCCATGGACATATTTAGGTCAATTTTAAGCATCTTGCTGAGATCCTTCATTACTTTGGAAGCAAATTGGGGTCCTCTATCAGAGATTATGGACCTAGAAAGGCCATGATGCTTCCAAACATGGTCTCTGTACAGCTTTGCTGTTCCAAGAGGTGTGATGGTTTTGTTGGTGGGAATGAATTCCACCTCTTTGGAGAAACAGTCTACCATGACTAAAACAGAGTCATAGGTGTTGGAAGGGGGGAGATCAGTGATAAAGTCCATGGAAATGTCTTTCTGTCATATCCATGACATCCCATCCTTCTCCGCCTCCTCCAGCCTCATCTCTAGCCATCTCTGGCCTCCTCCACTGCCCTCAGTCCACCTCCACTTCCTTCACGCTCGGAGCTCTGCTCCTCCACTCTGGACCATGGCTGTGCTTGCACAGGGACTCGGCTAACCTCGGACCTGGATACCTTTCATACACATTCTCATTTGTACTTCCCATCGCTTCCTTCGTCCCTTCTCCATCCCTTATGGGACCCTTGATTTCGTTTCATCTGTTCCCTGACTTTGATGTCCCTGTTGACCTCTTAGTATATAACCTCTGTACCTCTGTTGTGTATCCCTTAGCATGAATATCAACTAAGTCACCCCTCCTGATTCTCGTCATGATCTCCCCCTCTGTTAAACACTGGGGACGAACTCTGGACTAACTCCAGACTTTGGAGTTAGGTTAGTCAAACAGGACTTGGCTTCATCTTATGTGGTGTGCCTTTGCAGAAAGTCTGGTGTCCCGAATTTGCAGAGGGTCAGAGTTTGGAGGAGTGTCTTGGACTCAAGGAGATCATCAGATCAAGACGGGGATGGGACAAGGTTAAGTTGAGGTTAAGTTGAGATTCGAACTGAGGTATCTACTGATAGAAGTAGAGACTTTATATAGTAAGAGAGATGAGAGTGGGTAAG
>JBBPKI010001272.1:0-13617 GCA_038089155.1 Nevesoporus exiguus
GTTTTCTTCGCCCTCTGTCTCCATTTTCAATATTGGACTACTTACCCCTCTTATCCGTTCATCCTCTCTTCCTTCTGCATTCGTTTCCATTCCTCTCCGAAACCTCCAGTACACTTTTTGTACACCTCCGCTCACTCCAGTACCCTTGTGGTACACCTCCGGCCTCCTCCAAGGCACTCCGAACTGTTTTCATCTCTTCTCCTCTGTTCTCTCTGTACATTCTGTATTTTTCTCCTTCTGCTGGTTTTCGGCATTGTACTACTTACACCCTTCACCTCCGGCCTCCTCCGAGGCACTTCAGACCTCCTCCACTTTTCCTCCATTTTCTGCTCCTCTCATCCTCCAGTCCTTTCCCCGGAGTTCTCTGTTTTCTATACTATGTTCTTTCTCTGCTCTATTTTGCTTCTGTTCCTCCTCTCTGTCTCCATCTCTCTCCTATTCCTCTCTCTGTGTGTATGGTGTTCGCACCTCCTCTTCCACCTATCCTGTTTGCTGTTTTCATCTCTGTGTTGTACCTCTCCCTCTGCTTTCACTCCAGATCTCCTCTGGAGTTCTCCATTTCTTTGTAGTCACCTTTGGTCCCATCTCTGGGACTCTTCATGTCCTATTTCTTCATTCCTTTCATCTTTTCATTCCTCCATTTCAATGTTGCTTCTGTTTTTGTCTCTTCTCCCTCTGGTGTTCCAGCACCACTTCCGCACTCCTCCACTGCTGCCTCTGTGCACTCTGCTATCTCTGGCACCTCTGCTCATGCTCCCTCCACGCTATCCACATCTCCATCCCTGCTTCACACATCATCCGCTTCTCTCCTTCATCTTGTTGCGTCCCCAAAAGCACCTTTTGACCTTCCTCGTGCTAGGGCTCAGATCCCTTCAGAGCATCTTACCATCAGTGGCAGAATTCTTAGCCTTATCTGGTTCTGATCACCTCCATCTTACTCTGCATGGCAAATCCTTCAGACTTTGCCTCAGTAAGCACCTCCATTTATCCCTCCATCAGCATGCCCTCTCCACAGTGGCTTGACCACCACCTCAGATTGGCTCTATGTCAAACCCCTGCTTACTGAAGGCCTCAAGGGCTCGGCCATAAAGGGGAGGCACTGTCATATCCATGCCAAACCAGCCAACTCAGCCTCCTCCAGCCCCTTCTCTGACCAACTCCAGTCAACTCCATCTCCCTCCAGTCCACCTCCATCTCCACCATGCACAGAGCTCCTTGGAGCTCCAATCCTCTGATTGAACCTGCGGCTGTGCTCGCTTGGAACTGCCTGGACATTATCCCCATTTGTTATTCCTTTTGTTCCTTTGTCCCTCCTTTGTCCCTTAGTATTACCCTTGACATACTGTGACCCTTAGGTTGCTTCTTACCTCCTAGAATATTTCCATGTTGTTCTCCACCTTTGTCAGATACTATTTTCATCCTGTTTAGTATCTCCTTTGCTTACTCTACACTACTTAACTCCTGTACCTCCTGTATGTACTCCTCAGTACGAATATCAACTAAAGTACTCTCTGCTCATTTCACAATCCTCCCATCTTCTCCCTGTCGGACTCCTGTGCCTCCAAAATACGAGGACATGGACCTGCTCAGAGGCGTGACACATAAGTCCTATGCCAATGTCCTCCTGAGTACCTCCACTCCAACTCCTCTGCTCGGACCTCCGGTCCATTTCCTATACTAACTCCTCTGTCAACCTCTAAAACTCTGCAACTCCAGTCAGACTTGAGTCCGGAGAGACCGGCATTTAACAATCATCTGGGTTGTGAAGACTGGGGCTTGTGTGAGATAACGGAAGTCAAGGAGCAAGCAAATTGTGACTAGAAACTGGCATGGAAGACTGCCAGCTATGGCCCCTATAATATAACACTGTATGGCATGATGATCACAACCAGTTACCTGTTTCAACTTTGAAATGCCTTCATCGAACCCCCAATACCCCATGAGAGTCTGAATGAGGGAGAAGCGAAAATCTAGCTCAGCAGTGCCAGCTGCAGCAATACACCATTTTGTATCATGATCCCAGAAGAAATGGTGGAAATGATGTAGTGGTTCTGGAGTAATAAAGTCGGAGGGAGATGACAATGCCTAGTCCAGCCAAAACAGCTTGATAATGCCATTTAGGCACAATTTTCTAATAACCTTGATGAACTTCTCATAGTCTGCTGGTGAACACTGTAAGCAGGCAATACAGATTACAGAGAGCATATCTGTGGAAGTATGGGGTGGATGTTGGTAAACATCACCAAAGTTTTTTGTTGTTGCAGTTGTAATTGGGGAGCACTTTGGGCTCGTTGCTGCCAGGAGGCTCTCCTCAGGGGTGTCTGTGATCCATGCAGCTAATGACATAAAGCAGTAGCATAAGTTACCCACCGGGTCACTCATCATGATCCCAACCGCAGCTGCCATCTTCAGTGGCAATAAGACAATGTTGAGGGCTTGATACATGAGTTGATCCTGAAGTAAGCTGTGAACATGAGATGAATTGTGGGCAAACTTCACAATGGGGAGTAGGGTGAGGAGGAAATATGCATGGAGCAAGGTCTTGCTGCAAATATGCATGTCAATGTTTGCCAGGCTGATCAGAAGTGGATGTGCCATGCAATTACCGCTCATAACGGAGATATTCATCTTATCGGACAACAAGATGACTCCAAGAAGGGTAGTGCCACATGATAATGCTTCCTGGCTAGGGCATTAGTACTGGCATGGATGAAGACAAAAGAGATTGTATACCTGCATGCTCCAAGCACAATCTCCACTGAACCATTTGTCATAAATATGACAGATCCTCACTGTGCTTGTCCAAACCCTCCATGGAACAAATGAAAGGTGGGGTTTGAGAAGCAGATGACTGAGAAGGGCTTGCAAGCAGTCGACCAGATTTCTATAGAAGAGACAAAGAGGCTTCTTGATTGGGTACTCAGGCTCCATCAACTTGGACAGCCATCAGGGGCCACTGGGGAGAATCTCCACACAAGCCTGAAGCTCTTTGGCAGAAGAAAATGAGAGTGAGGCGCCTTTGATCTGTGAAGCATCAGAGATGGTGTGTGTTAGGACATCAAACCTGAGCTTACGATATCAAGAGATAACAGTGCATCAATCAATGCCATGCTGAGACGAGAGCATAGGAGCCACAACATGAAGTCCCACTCTTGTTTGGATGCAAAAGGGAAGTAGTGATTTTCTTGCCTCTGCTCCGCATATTGATTGGCCCTAAAACTGTCCATGAAGGTCTTACCACCAGGAAAGGATTCAGCACAGCCCTCAAAAGTCTCCACAAATCTTCCCAGCCGAGTCTGTGTGGGCAGGGGCCAGGGGAAGGACTGATTGTCAGGAAGGTCCACAGGATCGTGCACTATCTTGAAGTCATTGTCACCTCTGCCGCCGGTCAGCTGGTAAGTTGACTCTATATCTCAGTCTTCCTGCGGGGTACTGGACAGGCTCTTATTCACAGAGATGTCCTTCATAGAAGGCATTTCAAGGACAGAGCCCCCAAAACACAAACTGGTTGGTTGGTTCATGTGCTGGAGGACATTCATCTCTCTGCAGAATCTCTTCCCATATAATGGACAACTGACTGACTTTAGCTTCCCATAGGTGCTCTTCAGTCAAGGCATGGTGTCAGCCAGGAGAGCTTGGAGTCGAGACATTTCACAGAACCAGGCCCATTGGAAGTATTGGAAGAGTAGTATAACCACATGATACTTAAATGAGTTTCATTACTTACGACACATAACCGAGTATTACCGTATGTACTTCAAGGTGAACCTTGGCATGAGGTGGTGAGACTGTAGGCATCCTGCAGGAATCAATTCACACACTCTGTTATGGTTTTATTTTTTCAAGGTCACCTCCTACTTATTTTTCTTCTTCACATTTGGGAGGGACCGATCACATGGGAAGTATACGTTCCATACCTAGTTATCATGTATTCCGATGTCATCCGCCTGATCCCGTTACTATAGCTTCTGACTTTTCAGCTTCCATCTTTCTTGATATCTTTTGACATAGCATTCATCAACCTTCTTTTGTTGGTGATGCATTACCATTCTCTACCATCTTTGATAGATGGTTACCATCTCTGGCTGTGGGCACAGCCTCCCTTAGTTAGACACTATTTAAACCTCCATGTACAGTAAAGGGCTCCTCAGCCAATTCTTAACACCCTTGTGGTTTACCTATTGTTCGCTCTGCTCACCTTTCTAAGGAGAGAGCCCTAGTCTTCGCCCACCTTACCCAAGGAGAGTGACACCAAGTTCCTTTGTCAAAGGACTCCGTTTGACTCACTGAGAGTCTGTCACCCATTGATAGCCAACTCTCTTGTGGGTTGCCCCACTAGTCAAGCACATTCCACAAGACAGAACGTCGTCAGCAAACTCTAGAGGAGTCGCCCCACTGACCAGGCCCTTCTACACCTATTCCGGGATGCTGTGCCTCTTTGTGAGTGCCTCCCCTGTCTAGGTCGGCCAATAGCCCAGAGGTAGAAGGCAATCATGAGCAATAGGAAGCCACAATCATTACAAAAGAATTGGCTCGTCCCCTGCCTCTTCTTCCTTAAGAAAGCTTACCCACCATTAATCCCCAATGCCCCTCTCGCAGGATTACTGGCTCTTCCACCAGCACCCCTCGTCAGGAAGACCCCAGAGAAAGAAGAGGATCCCCTCTCATACGTGCTTTATTGCATGCAGCCCAAGTGGCAACATTTTGCGTCCCAGACAACGAAGATTCTTCAGAGGAAGATCAGCAAGAGAGTATCACCATAGATGCACTCGGCGAACTAGAAGCATCCAGCAGCCCTAGTGAAAACATTGCTAGTTTCAGGCAATTTGTAGCAAGCCTACCACTGAGAAAACATGACTGGAACGCCCCATTGATGCATTCACCCTCACCAGACAACATGACATCCAAGTCCAAGCTCAAATCGACACTCCCCACCAACTTCTCAGAAAAGTCAGATGATGCCACAAGATGGATCAAGGCCATGAAGGGCCATTTCAGAGTAAACTTGTCTCTATTCGGAACTGACAAGTCCAAGATATTTACAGTACTCAACAAGATGAGCACTGGACAAGAAGTCCAGTTCTCTGAAGGCTAGTATGACAGAATAAACAACTCCAGTGCCACAGGTAAAGATTTTGACACTCTAGAGAAAGAGTTCCTTGCGGCATTTGTGCCATTTGAAGAGAAGCAGAATGCTGCTAATGCACTCAACTATATTAGACAGCAAGTCAGATGTGATCCAGTCACCAAGATAGATAATGGGTTCCAGGAATACATACAAGACTTCCTTGTGCTACAGGCCAAGGCCAAGATCTCTGATGAAGGAGAAATTTGCAGAAAGTTCCTCAGGGGGTTAGATGAAAAATTAGGTAACCTCATCCTGATGCAGGCCACCATCCCCAATATGCTTGCCAAATGGATCTCAGACGCCCACAAGTTCCACAAACAGCAAAACCTGATCCAATCCATCAGGGCTGGAGGGCGGTTCCCCACCTCTGCCAGAGATTCAAATGCTATGGAGATTGACACCATCAGACTGTCTCCATCAGACAAAGCCCAGTGCATCAGAGATCACCTTTGTTTCATCTGTAAAAGGAAAGGATATTCCTCCAGGAACCATAGCAACCACAAGAAGAGATCCCCACAATCTCCCAGAACTGCCACCATCACTGCCATAGAAACGCCACCTCCACCACCTCTGCCGAAACCATCAGCCATCGAAGAATATGTCTGCTCCCTTGAGAAGAAAGGTTGCAGCAAGGACAAAGTACTGGCAGTGTTGAAGACCTGCTATGAAGATGAAGAAGTCTCTGCTCCAGAGGGAGCTCAAGAGGGTTTTTAAAGGGAGAGGCCACCTTGATGTCTGTCTCTCATATCATCGCTCCTGTATTACTTAGTTCCAGTAACAATAGATGGATACACTTCCCGGTAACACTGAAGCATGGAGCCAAAACTGTCAAAACTACTGCATTAGTCAACTGTGGAGCAACAGGCAATTTTATCAACCCCATCCTAATCAAGAAGTTGGACAGCCCAACTATCTCCATTGAACCCATCAAAGCCTATAACGTGGATGGCACAGAAAACTCCTGAGGTATGATCACTTTGCGAACGGACATAACCCTCTCTATAAGAGAGATTGATAACCAGATCATGCCAATGGTCATTGGCTGTGGACAACCCCAAATCATCCTAGGAATGATGTGGCTCAGGAGAGTCAACCCAAGAATAGATTGGTCCAAAGGAGTGGTAACCCTTCCAGACACTCCCAGACCTTCCCCACAACCTGCTGACACTGTACCGCTGTAAAGATCCAAATGTGCCTGCATGTGAGGCAAGAGAAAGATGTGGGGATATGTTTGTCCCAGGGAGTCGCAAGACAATCCCAAATGGCCAGAAATGGAATAAGAATGGACAAGAAAGAGCATACCACCGGTGTGGACTACTCCTATGGGGGCCTTCTCCAGAAGGGACTGGACTCCAGACTTCCAGATGTATTCCCGGACTTCTGCACGCAATGCAGACAGTGAGGGAGGGCTAGGACCAGGCTTACAGGCTTATACCAGGTGTTCTAACATGAAGAAGAGAGGAAAACTCTATTAGATAAGTAGTGACATGCCTATGTAGTGCTCAACTAACATAAAACAGTGTCAAATAGGTGAAAATAGTAAAACCAGCCCAAAACAATGTAAACCAGTCACAAAAAAACAAACCCGGACACCAGAATACTGGGAAACAACACCAGGAAGTGATCCCAGCTGGTATAAACCAACTCCGGCCGGTTTCTGCACAACCCAGTCATGTAGGGGATCGATCCCAACCAGAAACATACTGGGAAGTCATCCGATCTACCGGGATAGCGTCGGGACAACCGGGATAACATCGGATGAGTTGCAATGTTGTCGGATGCCCTATAAAACTGGAATACAAACATAGGGAACCAAGGTTCTCTACACCACAACAATACCTGCTTAGGTTCCCAGACACCAACCCTAACGAGACCACAGAATGCTGGCTAAAGAAGAGAGAAGAGTGGCTCAAAGGAGAGTATATCTGTAAAACCACCCTCTCCACGCAAATAGCCTCTGATGCCAAGAAAGCTGAAGTGAAACTACCAGACAAGTTCAAGGAGTTCACTGATGTCTTCACTGAAAAAACTCATGATTTACTCCCTCCGAGTAGACCCTTTGACCATGCTATAGAACTAAAGAACACTTTTATACCTAAGGTAGTGAAGGTCTACCCATTAAACCCACAAGAACAAGAAGCATGCAAAGGATTTGTCGAAGAGCACCTTAAGACTGGATGTATTGTTCCATCCAAATCCCCTCAAGCCTCTTCATTTTTCTTCGTACCAAAGAAAGATGGAATGCTCCAGCCTTGTCAAGATTACAGGTATCTCAATGGACATACCATCAAAAATGCCTATTCACTTCCGCTTATCTCCGATTTAATGGATAAACTAAAAGGGTCTAGGTATTTCACAAAGTTCAATGTGTGATGGGGATACAATAACATCCTCATATGACCTGAAGATAGATGGAAAGCGGCGTTCGTCACCCCACTTGGGCTATTCGAGCCCATGGTAATGTTTTTCAGACTCTGTAACTTGCTGGCCACATTTCAGGCCTTTATGAATCATTCTTTCAGAGATTACATCGCCCAAGGATGGGTGATTATATATATGGACGATATACTGATCCACTCCGTGGATCTCCTTACTCATCATGACAGGACCAAGAAAGTTCTTCAACAACTAAGGGAGTTACATCTCTCCTTGAAGATCTCCAAGTGCACCTTCGACACCCTGGAAGTCGAATACTTGGGCATGGTAGTAGGGAAAGGAGTAGTCAAGATGGATCCCACCAAACTCGCTGCCATCACCAAATGGATAGCCCCTTGTTCCGTAAAAGCAGTCAGGTCTTTCATTGGGTTTTGTAACTTTTATAGAAAGTTCATCCTGAATTTCTCTGCTACCACCACTCCCCTCCACCTGCTGACAAAGACAAAACAACCTTGGTATGGGGTAAGGAACAGGAAGAAGCATTCCAATCCCTAAAGAAAGTATTCACTCAAGCACCAGTCCTTGCCCTTCCAGACACTGACAAACCTTTCACCTGTTACGAAAATCCCCTTTTCTTCACTTCTTTCCTACCTTTTTGCCACCTTTTCCGCCTTTGCTGCTTCTTTGCCAACCTCTTAGCTAAGTCCTTACATTCGGACTCCGCTTTAACCTTCCGTTGACCTATGCCTGGACCCTTCGGTACCTTTTCCACGTTCATCTCCGCTTGGTTACCATCTGCTCCTTATCACCTCTCTATTGCCTCCGATCATTGTTGCCATCTTTGTGCCTACCTACGCATAGCTTCCATCAGCCTCCCCTTAGCTGGTCTGTGCGCATACCCAGTAGTATAAGTAGGGACCATTCCTGTAGAATACCCTAAGCTTAGTCTGCCCAATCGGTAGTGCCATTCTAGGCCCATTCCTAGTGAGAGTGTCAGCCTCTCCTAGTGTTCCTCTTGCCTTGCACCTCTCATCGTCCCGCTTGTCTTCTGGTTTGGTCCTAGTTCGGTGCTGCCCTCGGCTCGTCGTAACATCACCCTTATGATCGATGCCTCCCTTATGGCAGTTGGAGCTGTCTTAATGCAAGTCGATGGTAACAGTGACCTTCACCCAGTTGCTTATTTCTCTTCTACCCTTGCTCCTGCTGAGCGGAATTATGACATTTATGATAGGGAGTTATTGGCGGTCATTGAAGCCTTGGAAGAATGGTGCCAATACCTCAGAGGTACCAGCCACCCAGTAACTATCATGACTGACCATAAAAATCTTTCCTATATGAGAACCCCACAGAACCTCTCACGATGACAGGCTTGTTGGAGCCATTTTCTTCAGGATTTCAACATTATTTGGCAGGTCACTCTGGGTTCCCAGATGGGCCCTGCCAATACTCTCTCACGGAAGGATGAGGTGGACATGTCGGATGATAACAAGCTATTGATGATAATTCCGGTTGATGTGTCTCTCCATGAGTGCCTCCTGGAACACATTGCCATCCATGCCTTGGACCTCGCCCTTGCTGAGAAAATAGAAACCTCATCTGCCTCAGATCCACTGGTTCTTCGGACTATTGATGCCCTGAAGGATGAACTCCTGCTCCTCCCACAGTCTACCCTCCAGGATTGGAGGTTCACCAACAGGCAGCTTTACTACAAAAACCGCCTCTATGTTCCTGAACCGGCCTGCCCTGACCTTGTCTCCTCCTTGCATAGCTCCCCCATCGGGGGGCATGAAGAAGTTTTCCAAACCCAGCAACACCTTGCCTGTGACTACTGGTGGCCCAGTATGGCCACATTCGTCTGCCACTACATACTTGGCTGTGCCACTTGCCAAGCAAATAAAGTGAATACCCATCCAACTGTACCCCTGTTATCCCCACTTTCGTCGGTTGCCACCTGGCCTTTCCAACAGATCTCCATCGACCTCATCACTGGACTGCCCCACATGGGGACTTTCAATGCTGTGATGGTCATGGTTGACCACAGTCTTACGAAGGGGGTAATTTTCACCCCTTGCTCAAAAAGTATTGATGCTGAGGGAGTAGCGAAGTTGTTTTTCTCCCACGTTTTCCCGCAATTCGGCCTTCATGACACTGTTATCTCTGATAGAGGCCCACAGTTTGCATCTGCTTTTGCCATGGAGTTGGCATGACTACTCAAATTTGATATCAAATTGTCCTCGGCCTACCACCCCCAGACAGATGGAGAGACCGAACACGTCAACCAGGAGTTAGAAACCTACTTATGCATCTTCTGTCAAGGGAGAGCCCAGGATTGGGCCGATCTCCTACCAACAGCAGAATTTTCACATAACTCCGCAGTCCACTCTGCCACCAAGGAAACACCGTTCTTCCTCATGATGGGATACCATCTGAGAGCTTATCCAGATTTTGGCAAGACCTTCCTTCCTGCTCTAGAAGCATGCCTGTCCCTGATATCCAAGGGACGTGATGAAGCCCTAGCCATCCATCAGAAAGCGGCACAATATATGAAAGATTGGATCACTTCCAAGTTTCGACCTTGGAAAGTCAGTGATAAGATGTGGTTAGAAGCTACTAACCTCCGCTTCAACTACCCATCCAGGAAACTCACACCAAAACAGGAAGGACCATTCAAAATCACTCAAGTCCTCTCCCCTGTAGCCTACCAGTTGAAGCTGCCACCTACTCAGAAGATCCACGATGTATTCCATGCATCACTCCTTTCCCCTTATCAAACCACCATTGAGTTTGGAGAGAATTTCCTCTGCCCTCTGCCCAACCTCCTTAATGACAAGGAACAATACGAGGTAGAAGCTATACTTGCCCATAAAGGAAATAAATCATGAAGGCAATACCTGATCAAGTGGCTTGGTTACCCATGATCAGAAAATACTTGGGAACCCGAAAGCAACTTAGATCAGACACAGGACCTGCTGACCAAGTATAAATCAGCTCACCTAGTTACTGATTGATCCATGACTGACTGCAGCTTCATTGCCATCCTTGTAACATTATATATACTTGCCGTCCTTGCATCTACATATTCTCCCAGCTGCCATCCTCTTCACCAGAGCCGTCAACCACCTACTCGCTGCCCAACATCACTAGATCACTATGTCTCATCCTGAGTTCACTGCTGCTGCCCACACTTGTCATATATATGCTAAGTTCCTTCCTGATTTTCAAAGACATTTACTCTATTCTGCTATTTTGTCTTGCCCTCCTCTTCTCTGTATTATAGGACGTTCCCCTACCACTAGGTCCTCCACCAGTGGATTGGAGACCCTCATTGCCCTTGCAACCTCATTAAATTCCACCTCCCACTACCTGGAACAGTTCCCCAACCGTCACACCATCTCCACCCCTCACCTTGATGGAGCTCGCATTGGGATGCACCAGATATGTTCCCACCTTTTAGACGCTCTTCTCACTGTCAGCTTTGATGATGCCATTGTCTCCCTTGAACCTGAGGACATCTGGCCAATCTTCCAACCCATCTATAGAACCCTTACCGACAAAGAGCTTAATGAATACAAGGAATGGGACCTCATCCTCCATGCCCCACTTCAGAAACATCTTACCTTCCCATCTGCTCCCCCACCTTTGTCCTCCAATACTACCACTCCAGTTAGAGCACCTATCCCTCAACCCACCACTATCGCACCCGCCAGCCAGCAGATCTCTGTCCCTGAATGAGTCCTACTGTCTCTGCCTCACCCCACCATCTCTCCCAAGAACCTAGCAGTAACTTGTTGTTTTCAATGCAGAGTGCTTGGCCACTTTCGCAAGCACTGCCCCCAATACCGCTGTCCCAAGTGCAAACAATGGGTGTCAGGGCATAATAGTGCTCAATGCCTCTCTGTACAATGCAATACGTGCTACCATTTGGGTCATGCTACCTGTCTCCACCCCACCACCAGATGCACTACTTGTGGGACAATGGGACACAACTCAAGTGTTTGTGACACAGTCCTTGACTGTCAAGTCCAGGATCTCTGGGTCAAGTCCGACCGGAGGTCCAAAGGGTCTGAGTTAAGAAGCAGAGGTAAGTGGCAGAGGTGGACCAGAGTCCAAGCAGAGCAATGGAGATGGAGGGGACTTAAGAGGACTTGGCACAGGACTTGTACATCGTGCCCTTGTCTAAGTCTGGTCCTCAGATTTTGGAGGACATGGGAGCAGAGGTTCCAGATAGTAGGGGGGAAGGATAAGGTGAGGAGATCAGATGAGAGGGAGAGGCAAGACTTAATCGATATTTGTACTAAGGAGATACAGAGTGGAGTACAGAAAACTTATATACTGAGGAGGAGGATGACTAATTCTAGGAGCGGAATGAAGTATGTAAAACAGAGGAGTTCAGGGATAGGAGGAACGAAATACAACCCTGGCATTAAAACTGCGATCAAGGGAAAAGTGAGACATAGGGATGAGTACAGGGTTTTAGATATACAACAGTGTCATAAAGGATTAGTTATAAAGTAGTCTGAATAAGGAAATTACGAAGGAGGATGAGAACTGACCGGAGTTGTGGTGGAGTTGAGACCAGAGACACCGGAGTTGAGTATGAGGATGGAAACTCAGAGGGATGGGTGATAGAGGATGGCAGACGGAGGGGCCGGAGTTGGCTGGAGTTGGCGTTATAGGGGAGCAGATGGCTGGATGTAACATCAACTCTAACTATACTGACTATGAGGTCAATGAGGGAGACCTGGATGGACCTGACAGAGACTAGAGGAACCAGGATGAATGTTGAAGCAGGGCTTCAAGTTTATGAAGGGGGTAATGTTATGGTTTTATTTCTTCAAGGTCACCTCCTACTTATTTTTCTTCTTCACATTTGGGAGGGACCGATCACACAGGAAGTATACATTCCATACCTAGTTATCATGTATTCCGATGACATCCGCCTGATCCCGTTACTACAGTAGCTTCTGACTTTGTAGCTTCCATCTTTCTTGATATCTTTTGACATAGCATTCATCAACCTTCTTTTGTTGGTAATGCATTACCATTCTCTACCATCTCTGGCTGTGGGCACAGCCTCCCTTAGTTAGACACTATTTAAACCTCCATGTACAGTAAAGGGCTTCTCAGCCAATTCTTAACACCCTTGTGGTTTACCTATTGTTTGCTCCGCTCACCTTTCTAAGGAGAGAGCCCTAGTCTTCACCCACCTTACCCAAGGAGAGTGGCACTGAGTTCCTTTGTCAAAGGACTCCATTTGACTCACTGAGAGTCCGTCACCCATTGATAGCCAACTCTCTTGTGGGTCACCCCACTAGTCAAGCATGTTTCACAAGACGGAACGTCATCAGCAAACTCTAGAGGAGTCGCCCTGCTGACCAGGCCCTTCTACACCTATTCCTGGATACTGCGCCTCTTTATGAGTGCCTCCCCTGTCTAGGTTGGCCAATAGCCCAGAGGTAGAAGGCAATCACGTGTTGGCAACCTACACTCGTTAGAGCTTCGGTCACTACTAATCAGGCTTGCTGGAGATCAAGAGGATGATGTAGGGGAATCAACCAGGACTTGACTGAAGTCCGGTCGTTGATGACATTGGATTTATATACATACAAAGGTATTTAGGGCAAGCTTGGAAATGCTTACTAATGTACTACGTCATTAATGATGTCATGATCTAGAATAGCGGTAATTAAGAAAGCATGGGAGATAAGAGTCTGGGACGAATGTGAATGAAGTGAAGGTGTTTGACCTAGACTTGGTCAGGTGACATGTCTCATGATCACGTGATGGTGGTCATGTGACTTGACAAGATAAGATAAGGGATGAAATCGTAACATTACCCCCCTCCTATGAATCGCATTCCAGGCGATTGAAGGGAACCTGGGAGGGTTCTGTGATATTTGTATACGAAGAAAACAGAGAATCGAAGTCCGTTTGGACCATTCGGAGTTTCCGGGGTGCCGCCGGGTTGGAAAGATAAAAGTCATTAATAGCCTCTTTGGCATTAGAGAGGTGGCTCTGAGGTTCCCAAGTGCGGTCTTCCTCTTCATAGCCCTTCCAGTGTACTAGGAATTCCAAAGTTCTTCCTTTGAGGCGTGAATTGACTATATAGTCTA